>JAVTVY010055363.1:0-30636 GCA_036873755.1 Hanleya hanleyi
ATCCGAGCCTTGTAGTTTTTAACAGTGATTTATATCCAAGCCCACTGAGATAAGGCTGGTTTCTACTCGTGCTGCTTGTCACATCAAATTACAGTGGTCGGTGTCCTGTATAGCAGATACTATAGTATATTATTGCATGCCTGTCAACTACCCTGGAACATTTCCTAGCTTAGACATTAAACAGCCCGCTAAGCATGCCATCAAATGTGATAAGGCTGGGAGTACAAGAATGTGCCGTGTATTTTCTGTGGACTGTGTAGGCTGTACAGTCTGAATGAAGACAGCCTAGCAGAATTAGTTAAAGCTAGGCAGAATTAGTTAAAGCTAGGTGGTTTAACGTTTATCAATGAAGAAAATCACGATCGACCGCCATAGAATATAATGTGAAACAAGAAAACCGGAATAGTACATTCATCAGATTGCCGATGCCCAAAATGTGTTGTCTCCTATATCTAGATAACAACGTGATGTAGAGACGCTATTTATTCGTCTTTGTACCGGTTATGCTCAGGAGAATGGCATAGAATCATTATTATCTTGTGCATAGAAGGTGTTGGTCTTGAGTTGAATTACCGTAAACTACATAAATGCTACCTTTCTACTATAGTACTATATATAAAAAAAATTTGTATTGTTGCGAAAATAATGTGATTCAAAAAGTTGTTTTGATCCTGTACAAGGGCACTGAAAACCATTAAAGAGATGTAAATGTATTTTCACACGTAAAGCTTGAAATCTACTGAACCTATATTATTCAATCTGTTTCCTTTAATTAAAAAATTGTAAAATTAAATCGGCGATCGTTATTTATTTTGAAATGAAGGCGCATTAGGAGACTGTTACCAACAAGTTCTGAGCTGACCTACTTTTGATGAAAATTTCTGGTGATTTTGATGAAAATCACTGGCGATTCTGACTTGGGCGGTGCCCATCTTAATATAGGCAGGATTTCAACTGGGGGTGGGGATTTCCAAGAGTTCAGTTCGCGTTCGAGTCCTAATGCCTACTGTACTTCGTAGGTCCTGTGACGTTAGTCACACTGCCATGTGTTTCACTCACACCCTCATGGCCACATTTTAAATTTACCCATGATCCTCTGCTCGGAGGGGTTAACAAATAGGATCAACACGACCCAAAATCTATAAGTCACGGAGTGTCAGCTCTCAAGGCTGTGTTGCAGCGGAGATAAGGGAGATACATGTGTATACTTGACGTCTCCCCCTCCCCCCCCCCGCCATATGCACACACACACACGCCTGATAAGGTTAAATACATTAAGTCAGAAGGATAAATGAGAGAAGGGAAAGCTGTCTTCAACAGGGCTTTTTTGGCAGTAGTTGGCGTCGCCCAAAAAGTGTATATTTATCCTTAGGAGACCCGACCTGGTGAAGCGGGATTATGACGGAATGGGATCTCGACTCGATTTACTGCAGGTATATGCGAGAGCATTCACCAATAACGGAAGCAAATCAAATAGAAGTGTGTAACCTTAGACTAGATTAGCTAGAATGCAGTGGGCACCGCCTCCCTGCTTATAGCACATAATGTGATGTGGTTGCTAAAACGGCGTGCGTCGTGTTAGTGTCAGCTGATTCAAAACTAAAATTGAGCGATGCATCACCGGAGATGAGCCGATGCTGGAATTCAAGTACTCAGCATATGAACCAATGAAACATACATAAGTAGTGTCACCCGTGATCCCCTCACATCTCATCGCGCGTGCATATGGACTGTGCGAGAGTCCAGTGGTGCAGAAATTTGGGGGAAAATATTGATAGGGTACAAGATCTAATTCAGAAAGCCAGTCTGTAAGATACATCATCGAACCATAAATTATTCTTCCGTCGACGATAAATGGACGGAAAGCTTTAAGTGGCCGAACAGATGATTCGAGAAAAGGTGAACAAAATATCCGCATTTCGTATCATCAGAAACGTGAAAGTATTACCATTACATCATTAAGCTGCCATGAAGGATTTGTCTACAGACGTCGAAATTGATTTAGACTCTCGACGCGTTCCACTACGTGGGGTTCATCATGTCTGGAACATCCTATATTACAGCTAAGGTGACAACTGGCTCTATCATTGTGATCGATCTGAGATATATAACGATGGGACAAGGGACAACAGGAAAGTCTACAACAAAAATTCTAAATATCAGGTGGAATAGTTGCCCTAGTGGAAGTTTCATTGCACTGTGCACGATTCGTGTAAATTGACATCATTTTACACTGAATGAAAACTGCGACTTTCTATATATTCCCAAACATTATTATATAGGTGTTGTAGCCGAAGAGATATGGAGCTCAGTTTAACGTCGCGTTCAACAATATTTCAGCTGCATTGCGGGTTTCATCCAAAGAGAAATGATTCACTGAATATTTCAAACGTGTGGAAATGTTGTTGAAGGCCAGTTATATGACATAACCAACGACCGTGATATGTATTCACATACTTAGCTGAATGTATTATACTGGCCTTTACATGTATTTACATGATAATGTGTATATTCCACATTCAAATATCTGCGCATACCTACAGGAGGACTCCGAAAATATTAACGATAAGTATTTTGTAGATCAATATTTCGAAATATATTTACTCATGTCATCGTCAGGAATGGTAGTATAAAACAGGTTCCATGTGTATATATAAGTTTTACGGAAACAATTCAATTTAGAAATGGCCCCTCCTCAGGCCAGGACAGGTCACAAAAAGCCCAGGCCAGATAGGGTTAACCTTGGGGTTGTAATTAAACACAGCGTCGCACAAGTGTGGTCTACGCAGACCCGTCCGATGTAATCGATAAACTGCTCAATGTAATCGAAAGTCATTGAACGTGATTATCGTGCGAAAGAAGACAACAAGATGTTATGTCGCTCGCGAAAGGGCTGATAAAGGCATACAATCATCCCCGTTGTTATTACCAATATCATCACCATTGTCGGAGCCATCGACTTAATTACTTGGGAAATGGTTATCTGCAACATTCTTATCCTGGATGATGGGAAAGACTGGATCAGATGAAAGCCTTAAAAGATTTGAAACTTACAAGTATGTTTGTTGGAGGGAAACCGACAGGAATTGCTCTCTAAACTAACAGTATAGAAGATTTTGAGGCAGGTCGAATTTTATAGTAAACTGGACAAAAGTATGCTAATCCAAGCGAATGAACCACCTCCGAATGCCTACGTCGGTACAAACTCACGCTAGTGATCGATCAGCCAGACAATGTTGTTCTTTGTTATTTGCGCCGGTGGCTCTTCAAGTATCCATGTATGACTCCGTGTGTTGCTAAAATATTTAGGACGATCCAACAACTGGTCTTGGCCATTTCCGTTAAAGAGAAACAGTAAAAACTGAGAAGCAAACATTTTGGATTGAGGACATCAGCAATCGTGTCAGTTCATTGTCCAAGAAGCAACAGTAATTTAATGTTCAGCAAGAAATCTAATAAATATCCATGTCGATAGATTTGTAGATTATCGAATATCTCACAATCCTCTAATTTCATACTCAGGGTCATGTAATCCCGATTATTCAACGTTCAAACATTAACACTACGAGACATTGACTGTTTTGGAACCTACCACGTACAGGGTGGTTGGACATTTCGCTCGCCCTCTCGCGAATATTTTTCTGATCCATTTAGAGACATTAAATTCTAAAAATGTCTTTTACTCGATATTTTGGTTTCACTCACACCCTCATGGCCACCATTTTAAATTTACCCATGATCCTCTGCTCTGAGGTGTAAACAAACAGGATCAACACCCCCCCCCCCCCCCACCCCCACAATACACACACAGGCCTGATAAGTTAAGGAAATAAAGAACATAAGTCAGAAGGATAAAGCAGAGGAGAAGGGAACAGGTGCCTTCAACAGGGCGTTTTCGGCAGTAGTTGACGTCACCCCAAAAGTGCGTAGTTGTCCTCTGGAGACCCGACCTGGTGAAGCGGGATTATGACGGAATGAGATCTCGACTCGATTTACTGCAAGTATATCCGAGGACATGCACGAATAACATAAGCAAATCAACTAGAAGTGTGCTATTATACTAGCTAAAAGGCATTGGCCACCGCCTCCCTGCTTATAACACATAATGTGATGCAGCTGCTTAAAACTGCGTGCATCGTGCTGATTCAAAACTGAAATCGAGTCAACAAAAAGGCAACTGTTTTATTTCAAATCAGCGGCATTTTCGATGGACATTCGCTGAGAACAAACGTTCTGTTCACAGAAACAGCGTGGTACAAGACAACCATCAGTAAATTATCTTCAAGTTCTTTCATAACACGACGTGGTGCACTCGAGTGCAGTTCATAAAGAACCGTTGATACTTCATACATCACGTAACAGTCGCCATGATGTCCAGAGATTTGATGTACGGTATTCCTGATTAATAATTTGAAGCAAACAAATATATCAAATCAAACTAGATTAGCGGTACACTAATACCTACTACATCAAGATAAACCAATAATTCGTGGAGATAATAACCGTTATATGTTCTCAAATGGATAAAAGTGCTTTTATCTCCAAATAATTAGTTTCTGTTAACAACAGAATATTCTTGGTCATATTTTATTCAGGCAATCAGGTCCCGAATTTACCATTATGTTACAAGTAAAATCGATTGATTGCGGCGGAGAGCTGGAATATGATTATCACTTCAGCGAAGGCTAGGACCGTCAGTTTATCTTTGTCCGTGTTTTACTCGGCAATTTATTTTTAACTTGTGGAAAAGGTGGACAATATCGAAGGCAAACTTAGTCTACAAACCCATCAATATTAGCAGTCGATTTACCAATTAAATGAGGTATCTGCAGCAGGAGATACAATGATTCTGGTCCTGGCTCCATGGATGTAGACCGATTTGGGTTGACGGCTTAGATCACTCTCACATCATCGCGGACAAAAGCAACGCAATACGCATAAATGATACAAAATCTGAATTATATCCTTGCAGTTTGGCTAAATATCTTAAGAATTAAGATTATTTAAAGAATACACATACGGATTTAATATATTTGGAACATCAGTTTTGTCTTGCCGGCATCATTGAAAACTGCTGACCGCTTCTCTCTTACAGGATGCTAGCCTATATTTGTATACTATGGTTGTTTTTTGTTGTTGTATTTTGTTTTTTGTTTAACTTGGTGCTGATGATGTTATACGAATTAGCTATGTGGATTATGGACTCGGATATTATTTAATGCACGACGTCTGAGTGACGGAATAGACTCGTATTTCGATTCTGTTTTTATTTTTTTTATTTTTTTATTTTATTTTTTTTTTTGCTAGGATACTGTGATATCATCATATCTCAGAGAAATGATCAAGAGTAGTGCCTATATTTATCACACTTGATAACTCTTGTTCGTCCATCGACATGATATACTGTATTATTATCTGTATACTGTAAATTTATGTTGGACTGCCCGTTACGTGATGAACAATGCAACCCAGTTCATGAGTTGCAAACTCCGTGTTGCGTTGTGTCTAGAGTCTATGATTGTCTCATAACCAGGTTTTTTCGAACTATATACGTCGATGACAGACCCCAGTATTGTTGTTAAATGATGTTCTTTTTATGTAATAGAATCGAGGAAAACCTGATGGTCTCTGGCATCAACAAATGATGGTCAGTTTTCTTAAACACCGATAAAATTAATTAAGGCGTCCAATCAGGTGATGATGAGGAATGATTGCATAGAGAGTAGAGAAATCTCAGATGGATACGTTTCAATACACCAAACTTAAGCATCAGGTTCGTCTGGGTCACATTCACATTTTTACGGCATTGAAAAAGATCTTTCGGTTATTGACGCGGAAATTCTTTTGTGGAGGACGGCAGAATAATGAATGTCATATCTGACGCCTACATTTCAAGTATTTACATATATTCAATACCTGATTTTTTTTTAAATAGTAACACACTAATTTGCTAAAACAAAATCGGTCTCTATTCTCTAGGATGGACTGAATGTTTCAAAGCAAGACTTGTTTTTCATTTGATGAATATACCTGCCAGAATAATCACTGGATGAGGAAGTATTATCCAAAAATTCGACCTATCGCTGATAATAACGACAGTGATCATGTTTTTACGGATAGGTTACTAATTAGACCTGCACGATTTTCACTGTCCTGTAACACACACCGGATCAGACATGTCTCAATTAGATGATTACATAGCGGTATAGGTGCACCGACTCGGTTTGTTATCCAACCATTTGTCGTATGACTTTCAGCTCCAGCCTGGCTCTCTCTCTCTTAAGTCGTGGTCGAAACAATGTTTTGTAAGATTATGCAGTTGTTCGTATACTCAGACGGACATTGGGGATTTTCCAATTTTCTTGAGACATTTATTCCCATGTTCATTTCACTAGCCAATTCAGCAATCATGGGCACATGGTTGTTCCGAAGCCGTTATTCATCACTAGGCGTCATTTGTGATACTGCGTGTAATTATTTTTCCTGTATCAGTTGTATGGGTAATTTTAAAATAAGCTGGAGCAAAGTTGTCTCACATGAAGTATGCAGTATTCTTCATCCACATGAACGTATGTAAGCAAACGCGTGAGTTCTACATTCTTTACATTCTCTGATGAAAATAGTTGTAAATTGGAAGAAAAATTCGGAAGCCAGAATGTCCCCTCTATTCCCACGAGCTCATTTCAGGTAGCATTGGCTAGATCCTGTACAGGTTATGACGGTTTTAATCGGCGTCACATAACATTATTACAAATGCATTATCTGATAAATATCGTACACTGGCGGCAAAATACGATCGTAGCTTGCCATATCTCTGGCGCTACGTTTCGTAACTTATGTGCATTTCGCCTAACCCGGGGCTAGGACGGCATTTAGACACCGTGTGTTTTACATATCCATGGTGTTCAAATGAGCAGTCACAATCAAAGCGTGACCGAGATACATCAGTCTCTAGAAAACGACTTGGAAATTCATTTGGATAAAGAATACCGACCAGTGATAAGGATTTTATGTAAGGATATCATGATGTTTTGTTGTCATCATTGAAAACAATTGACCTCTTCTCTTGCTAGAAACCATCTTCTTTTTGTTGTTGTTTCATTTTTTTTTAAATGGACGCAAACTGTCGTACGAAGATGGTCTGTGAATTATTGATGCGGAAATTATTTTGTGGACGACGAATGAGTATTGAATGTCAGATCTGACGCCTAGAACTAGCGTCACTATTCTTTGATTGTGTAAGCGTGTAATACATATAGAACCGTTTATTCGATATCATCTTTTGTTCAATGCCGTGGACCTTGTAATGTTCATCCAAATGGGGCATCAGGATACGCATTGTTAATTCTCCATGGTGTATTGATGAACTGTTGGAATCAAATATGTAATCGTTGTCATAAACAATTGGGCCTGTTTCGCGTGCGCTGCCTGTTAAATTCATAGAAAGAGAAAGATGATCCGTATCATTAGACACATCGGAGGCTATTGATATCCAGCCATAGATATCCTTCTGTGTAATTCCACGGCATGGCAATTCGCCAATCTGACCTAGAACACACCCACCACAAGAAGCTAGTGATCGAGATACACCATTCTCTAGAAACCGACTTGGAAATTCATTTGGATAAAGAATACCGACCAGTGATAAGGATTTTATGTAAGGATATCATGATGTTTTGTTGTCATCATTGAAAACAATTGACCGCTTTTCTCGCACGAAACCGTCTTCTTCTTGTTTTTCATTCGGATTTGAAATGGACGCAAACTGTCGTATGAAGATGGTCTTTGGATTATTGATGTGGAAATTCTTTTGTGGAGGACGACTGAGTATTGAGTGTCAGATCTGACGCCTAGAACTAGCGTCACTATTCTGTGATTGTGTAAGCGTGTAATACATATAGAACCGTTTATTCGATATCATATTTTGTTCAATGCCGTGGACCTTGTAATGTTCATCCCTATGGGGCATCAGAATAGGCACTGTTAATTCTCTATGGTGTATTGTTGGAATCAGATATGTAATCGTTGTCATAAACAAATGGGCCTGTTTCGCGTGCATTTTCTGTTAAATTCTTAGAGAAAGATGATCCGTATCATTCCAGACATCGGAGGCTATTGATATCAAACCATACGTTGTCGGGCTCCCTACCCAAAGTTTGCAATTCCATAGGATAGAAATGTTCCAATCTGATCTACAACACGACCACGACAAGAAGATAGCCTGTGCTACCCAGGTTATATAATGCTTGTTTCGCTCAGAAGCAATTTATCCAAAACATTCTTTTTCTCGTGTTCAATTTGAATTGCTAATTTTGGGACGAATGTCTCATCAGTTAGAGGTAATTATCACCCGGTGTGTGTTGTATATCGCTTTGAGTCGTTGGGTAGCCGTTAGGGTCATCTCTGTCACGTCAGACTGAAGGTACGATCAGTCAGGGCCCGAGGAATGAGTGCAGAAGCTTGGCAGATGTCTAATCCAAAAATTCAGTTATCCCTGATATCGGCGAGGCACTGTTAGAGAGAAAACAATCCACAGACAGCATAAACACAAGTAAAGCGCTTTCCATAGATTCTCGATGATGTTATCAGAAACAAGAAATACCTTCAAAAAAACTGATGCGAATTATGCAAACTGGAGAATGTGCAAAATATCTATTTTATTTACAAACATGAACATCTGAGGTGGGCTTAAATAGCGGCAGACTATTTACCTCATAATTATTTCAATTCATGTTGGCCTCTTCTAGATTCAATAGAGTGGACAGATGTTTCGTAGCAAAACTTCTGATTCAAATGCATACCTAGCTTGATAGATCCTGAGATGGTTCTTGTCCATCATTTTGAGAATGATATATCGGCATAAGTGACCGGAAACGAAATATCTTTTTTTAAGCTGTTTTTGTTGAATATACCTTTCAGAATAATTCAGAGTCACTCGCAAATGTTGCCAGATATCCAATCACAGAATCCTGAAGCGGTATTCGAAAATTCGGTGCTGAGGATGATGTCATCATTGGTAATAAAAGTATTGATCGTGTGTACAGATCAGTTGGATACTAACTAGACCAGCACGTATTCCACAGTCCTGATATACAGGTGTCGTCCATAAAAGTATTTTCGGGTCAACAATCGAAAGACCTGTTTTATATGAAAATTAGCATCCATTACAAATGTGAATGAAATGAAAATAATAAAAACACAAAATGTTTACCCAGAATGGAAAAGCGGCCAAGAGTTCTCGAAGACGCACTCACTCGGCTTGCGATCAAACTATTTACCAAATGATTTTCAATTCCAGTGTGATTCTCCTAATTATTTGTATACTCAAACGAACATAACATTTCCAGTTTTCTGGATAAGTTTAGTTCGATGTTTCAACAATCGCGCAATCATTGGCTGTTGATATACAACCATCCATTGTCGGGCTCCCTGAACAAAATGTTTTTACCTCCTGAAGGACTCCTGAAGGATTTTTTATTACGTTAAAACAGTTTTATAATGAGAATTCTTAAAGCCCGTATATATACCGCTAATAACTAGATGTGTTTCTGTATCTAATCCGTTTATTAATATTTATATGTTATGTATTGTCGGAGCCTGCAAATGAGACTTTTTCCTTGGAAATAAATAAATGTTACATCAATCTCGGGAATAAATAGCGCCCGCTGAGTACATTGTCTAGCTCATGAAATCATTAGGTAGCAATAAGCGTGATCTCTGTGTCGCCAGACTGAAGGTACGATCCACCTAGGGGACCCAGACCCCAAATCCAATTATATCTGATATCGGTAGGCGGCTGTGTCGACCAGATATCCGATTATCCTCTCTGTATCTTCTCCATCAGACAAAAAAATCGCGGTAAAGAGCAAGATAAATCTGCAGACAATATAATCCCAACTGAAAAAGTATCGATAGATTCTCCTGTAATCTGTTTAAACACAGATTTACGTTGCTGATTGATGTAATGCCAATGATTCTAATTCAAGTGTCCCCGGTGTGGCATTTGCTTGATCTATATATGTGTCAATGCGTTTCTGGGATCAACCGCGTTACAGAGAGTTTGCCAATTGCATCCATTTTATCACTGGTCTTAAGAGCGATAAATGGAAGTAAATAATCTGTAGGATTATATGAATATTCCGGTAGATAATCATACGTCTGGTATAGTATCGCTAGATACTCGTTGCTTTACGAGATACCGTTTCCACGAGCGCCGTGCCACTTAAGTTAGTATAACTTCTCATTAAATACTCTGTTAAATGACGTTGAATATACGAGCAGATAAGATATAATTGCGGTCGAAGTGACAGTTTCAATGCGAAACGATCTATATGACCGTCCAATCAGCGCAATGTCGGCGTTCTCATATCTCTGATACAAAAATCCTTTACCCTTCCTCAGTCGTTTTCTTCTCAAGTTTCTGTTGAATCTATATCCAAAATCCGGGCATACCAAGAATCCCAATACGCCGTTTGGACTATAAACGTCAGGTTAGAGACAGCTCTCACGGCGTCCATAAATAGTTCCCGCACCCATAAGGTTGTTATCACGCTTAAACTTTGAGACCGACAAGTGTGCATCTTGAGGTCATGAGGGGGGATAATGTGAACTTATGTGGACTCAGGGACGTAATAGACGTAATTAGACATAGTGGCTAAATGTGAAGCGACAAGAATAGAGTTTTAGGATATATGCTGTATCGGCAATGTGTCTAGCTGTAACTTGCAATAGCCATGTCCTCCTGAAAATTAATTGTATGCCGATCAATTGGAGCGATATGCAAGAGGTGGGAAAAACTGACGACGTCTGGTGACTAAAAAGCCACCATACGACTCTACAGGAAAATTATTCGTCGACACCTAACATTCAGACCCAAGAATAGGGTGCATTCTGGGACGTAGCCGTAGTATCTCAGCTGCGCTTTTATTGCAGCTATTCATGTGGAGACTATGAAGTATCCGCACGGCCCGATTGTTTGGACTGTTCATATACTGCATGCACAGTATTCCCAAGACCTTAATTTCCAAAGGATTTGTAATGTTCAATTTGAAAATGGAGTCCGAATTCAGCTTATATGCTTCATAGATATACATATTTTTCATACCATCTCGGAGAATTCTTTTTATTCTGTATTTGTCAAGTTATGCAATTCACAATGTTGTGAATATTAGGAAATATTGAGCACACATATGTAGCAATGATTCTTCTTTCGGAGACCATTCTATCGAACATGATTTCAGGTCGTGGTGAAGGTTCGACGAGACGAACAGCGTCTTCAGCTCTCACGAAAATATGATAAACAAAAAATGCCCGTCTAAATCATAACACAATCTTACATGACATACATTGCTCTGATCATGACGAGAGAGAGAGAGAGAGAGAGAGAGAGAGAGAGAGAGAGAGAGGGAATGACGCTGGAGCCGAAAGTCATACAACAAATGGTTTGGTCGTGCACAGATTCAGTGCCTGTGCCTCTATATTTAATCATCAAATTGGAAAGGTCTAATCAGGCGCACAGAAAATATATTAGAGGGCATTGGAACACGTGCTGGTCTAATTAGTAACATGCCGATCTGCCAATGGTACAAACACGATCACCATTGTCATCACAAGTAATGACATCGTCACGTGAAATCATCGAACACGGCTGATCCGGAAATATTGATATATATGGTGTCTCGCCATAGTCAAGAATTGACGTCCACCAATGCTCATCCCGATAATGATATTCCATCCTTATTCTTGGCTAAGTAACAGCACCACCAAAATGAACTTCATGAGATGGGCTTTGGAATATTTTTTCTAGTTATTATTTTTGCATATAGACTTCAATTCAATCCTAATCCCCTATCAACTCTCAACGCTGTGTTTATCAATGTAAAATATTACATTTTTCAGCCGAAGTTCGCTCACAGAAAGAGGGAGAATGCCTTATTCAGTGCGGGCGTATGGCAAGTCGTTTTACTATTTATTCAGTATTTGGTGATATCATCAAATTTGATGATATCATTAAATATTTGCTGATATCAAATCATTTGATGATATCACTAAAGCATTTGCTGATATCAGTAAAGTATTTGCTGATATCAGCAAATCAGTTGATGACATCAGCAAATACGCTTTATTTGCTGATATCAGCAAATGATTTGCTGATATCATCAAATCATTTGATGATATCAGCAATATCATCAAATGATTTGCTGATATCAGCAAATACTTTATATTTAATGATATCATTAAACATGACGAAATGTCAAAGTAGGAACCATAACATAGAATGCTCCCTGTTCAGAACGAGAATAAACCTCCTCGCAGGGCATGTTCCGTTCACAGGCTCGCGCCACTATTTCCCTTCCTCGATAGCGGAGGTTGACCTTTACGTCCTGGCCATGATGCACTGTAGCATTTTCGATGGATATTCGCTGAGAACAAACGTTATGTTCACAGAAACAGCGTGGTACTAGACAACCTTCAGTAAATTATCTTCGAGTTCTTTCATAACACGACGTGGTGCACTCGAGTGCAGTTCATAAAGAACCGTTGATACTTCATACATCACGTAACAGTCGCCATGATGTCCATAGATTTGATCCTCATTAATAATTTGAAGCAAACAAATATATCAAATCAAACTAGATTAGCGGTACACTAATACCTACTACATCAAGATAAACCAATAATTCGTGGAGATAATAACCGTTATATATGTTCTCAACTGGATAAAAGTGCTTTTACCTCCAAAGAATTAGTTTAGTTAACCACAGAATATTCTTGGTCATATTTAATTCAGGCAATCATTACGAGATTTTTGCATCTCAGCTCCCGAATTTACCATTACGCTACAAGTAATATGATTACAGTAGCCTCGTCTAGTCTATCACTTCCATGGTGGCTAGGACCGTCAGTTTGTCTTTGACAGTGTTTCACTCGGCAATTGTTTTTTTAACCTGTGGAAAAGGTGGACGATATCGGAGGCAAACTCTGTCCACAGACTCATCAATATTAGCAGCCTATTTACCAAATAAATTGTGTTTCTGCGGCAGGAGATACAATGATTCTCATTCAGGCTTCATGGATGTCGAGCGATGTGGACTGAAGGGTTAGATAGCTCTCTATGGTATTACTAATTCTCACATCATCGTGGCAAAAATCAACGCGATACGCCTCAGTGATACAAAACCTGTATAACATCCTTGCAGTTTTACTAAATATCTTAAGAATTAAGATGAAGACTACTGATCAACGATACGGATTTCATTTTTGAAACATCGTTTTTGTCTAGCAGGCATAATTGAAAACAGTTGACCGCTTCTCTCTTGCAGGAAGATAGCCTATGTTGGTACACTATGATCGTTTCATTTAACTTGGTGCTAATGCTGTTATATGGATTAGGTCTTTGGAATATGGACTCGGAATGTTTTTAATTTTTTAATGGACGACGGTTGAATGACGGACTAGACGCTTGTATTTCGATTCTGTTTTTATTTTATTTTGTTATTGTTTGTTATTTTTTCTTTTGCTAGGATACCGTGATATCATCAAAGTCGTGGATATGAATCAAAGACATGATGACATATAGTGCCTATATTATCACGCATGATAACTCCTGTTCGTCCATCGACATGATATACTGTATTAGTATCTGTATACTGTAAATTTATGTTGGATTTCCCGTTACGTGTGGAGCAATACAACCCAGTTCATGAGTTGCAAACTCTGTGTTGCGTTGTGGCTAGAGTCTAAGATTGTCTCACATCCAGATTCCTTCGAACTTTTTATGTCGATGACTGACCCCAGTATTGTTGTTAAATGATATTCTTTATATTTAATAGAATCGAGGGAAGCCTGATGACTTTTGCCATCAACAACTGATGGTCAGTTTTCTTGAACACAAATAAAATTAATTAACTAAGGCGTTCAATCAGGTCGTGATGAGGAATGATTGCATAGAGAGTGAAGAAATTCCAGATGGATACATCTCAATACGCCAAACTTAAGCATCAGATTCGTCTGGGTCACATCCATATATTTTTTACGGCTACGAAAAAGATATTTCGGTTATTGACGCGGAAATTCTTTTGTGGAGAACGGCTGAATAATGAATGTCATATCTGACGCCTACATTTCAAGTATTTACATATATTCAACACCTGATTTTTTTTTAATAGCGGCACACTAATTTGCTAAAAAAAATTGTCTGTATTCTCTAGGTGGACGGATCTTTCAAAGCAAGACTTGTTTTTCATTTGATGAATATACCTGCAAGAATAATCAATGGATCCGGGAGTATTATTCAAAAATTCGACCTGACGCTGGTAATAACAACAGTGATCATGTTGTACCGATAAGTAGGTTACTAATTAGACCAGCACGACTTTCACTGTCCTGGATCAGACATGTCTCAATTAGATGATTAAAAGGCGGTAAAGTTGCACCGACTCGGTTTGTTATCCAACCATTTGCCGAATGATTTTCCGCTCCAGCCTGGTTCTCTCTCCCTGAAGTCGTGGTCGAAACAATGTTTTGTAAGATTATGCAATGGTTCGTATACTGAGGCGGACTAAGAATTTTTTCCAATTTTCTTGATTCCACTAGCCAATTCAGCAATCATGGACACATGGTTATCCCGAAGACGTTATTCATCACTAGGCGTCATTTGTGATACTGCGTGTAATTATTCTTTCTCTATCAGTTGTATGGGTAATTTTAAAGTATGCTTGAGCAAAGTTGTCTCACGTGCAGTATGCAGTATTCTTCAGCCCCATCAGTGTATGTCATCAAACGCTTTAGTTATACATTCTTTACATTCTCTGATGAAAATAGTTGTAAATGAGAAGTAAAAATTCGGAAGTCAGAATGTCCCCTCTCGTCCCACAATATGCACGAGCTCATTTCAGGTAGCATTGGATAGATCCTGTGCAGACTGTGACGGTTTTAATCAGCGCCACATAACATTTTTACACATGCATCCATTCAAAGTTTCTCAAATTCTGTGACAAGTATTGTACACTGACGGCAAAATACGATCATAGCTTGCAATATCTCTGGCGCTACGTTTCTTAACTTATGTCCATTTCCGCTTAACCGGGTGGTAGGGGTCATTTTAACATCATGTGTTTTACATATCCATGGTGTTCAAATGAGCAGGCACAATCAAAGCGTGATCGAGATACATCAGTCTCTAGAAAACGACTTGGAAATTCATTTGGATAAAGAAGACCGGTCAGTGATAAGGATTTTATGTAAGGATATCATGACGTTTTGCTGTCATCATTGAAAACAATTGACCTCTTCTCTTGCTAGAAACCATCTTCTTTTTGTTGTTGTTGTTTCATTTTTTTTTAAATGGACGCAAACTGTCGTACGAAGATGGTCTGTGAATTATTGATGCGGAAATTATTTTGTGGACGACGAATGAATATTGAATGTCAGATCTGACGCCTAGAACTAGCGTCACTATTCTTTGATTGTGTAAGCGTGTAATACATATAGAACCGTTTATTCGATATCATCTTTTGTTCAATGCCGTGGACCTTGTAATGTTCATCCAAATGGGGCATCAGGATACGCATTGTTAATTCTCCATGGTGTATTGATGAACTGTTGGAATCAAATATGTAATCGTTGTCATAAACAATTGGGCCTGTTTCGCGTGCGCTGCCTGTTAAATTCATAGAAAGAGAAAGATGATCCGTATCATTAGACACATCGGAGGCTATTGATATCCAGCCATAGATATCCTTCTGTGTAATTCCACGGCATCGCAATTCGCCAATCTGACCTAGAACACACCCACCACAAGAAGCTAGCTTGTGCTACCCAGGTTATATAATCCTTGTTTCGCTCAGAAGCAATTTATCCAAAACATTCTTTTTCCCGTGCTTAATTTGAATTGCTAATTTTGGGACGAATTCCGCATCGGTTAAAGGTAATTATAACCCGGTGTTTGTTGTATATCGCTTTCAGTCGTTGGGTAGCCGTTAAGGTCATCCCTGTCTCGTCAGAGTGAAGTTACTATCAGTCAGAGACCGGGGAATGAGTGCAGGTGCTTGGCAGACATTTAATCCAGAAATCCAATTATCCCTGATATCGATGAGCCACAGCCAGAGAGAAAAGAGCCCACAGACAGCATAAACACAAGTAAAACACTTTCCATAAATTCTCGATAATGTTATCAGAAACAAGAAATATCTTCAAAAAAATGACTCACGGCGGAGTTTAAATGGAGAATGTGCAAAATAGTTATTCTGCAAATATTTCATTGAGAATGAATAATTATCATATCAGGTTTTGCAGGTGTAACCATTTGTTTCTACTAACCATCTGGCGTTATTTTTTTCTCAACGGGCAAGAAGCTGTCAGTGTCAACGTGTGTCATTGTCAACAATGATAGCGGCACATCTACACCTGTCGAGGTGATCCAGTAGGTTTACTATCCGGTTTCTATGTGATAAGCCTCAAATCAGGGCATCTATAAAATATATTTACAAACTAAATATGCACAGATGGGCATGGTTTTTTTGATAAGGGCAAATTGATTTCATGCAATTCCATTGGTTTAAAATCGTCTGCCGTCCGCATTTCTGTTGTTACTCGCCGGTGGGATGCAACATCCAGGAAGGCGGGAGAAAATCACACAGCACGAAAGAGTGTTGAGCCAAAGCGAGCCTATCCGTGGAAAACACGAGGAGTTCTTTCCTGCTTTTTGCTTACACTCATTTGATCAGCATCTGTCGTACGTTCCCTAATCCCCTTATCTAGCTGGCGAGTAAGGGACGTGAGACGGAGGTTGAGCGTATCCTTCGGTATAGGGGCTGTAATAGTCCGGTAGGTTATTATTATAGATGTAACTTTCACACCGGTTGCATTTATTCTTTAAGTATTCGCATACATGAACACCTGAGGTGTGCTTATTTAGCGGCAGACACTTTTCCTCATAATTTATTTCCATTCATGTTGGTCTCTTCTAGGTTCACTAGGGTGGACATATGTTTGGTAGCAAAACTTCTGAATCAACTGCATACCTAGCTTGATAGATCCTGAGATAGTGCTCGTCCCTCATTTTGGTATATCGGCATAAGTGGCCGGAAGCGAAATATCTCTTCTCTTCATAACTGTTTTTGTTGAATATACCTTTCAGAGTAATTTCAGAGTCGCCCGCAAGTGTAGCCAGATATCCAATCATTAAATCTGGAAGCGGTGTTCGAAAATTCGGTACTGAGGATGATGTCATCATTGGTAATAACAATACTCATCGTGCGTACAGATCAGTTGGATACTACCTAGACCAGCATATATTTCACTGCCCTGATATACAGGTCTCGTCCACAAAATATTTTCGCGTCAATGATCGAAAGACCTATTTCGCATGACAAATAGCACCCATTCCAAATGTGTATGAAATAAAAACAATAAAAACACAAAATGTTTTCCTAAAAGAGAGAAGCGATCAACAGTTTTCAATGACGCACTCCTCGGTTTGCGATCAAACCATTTGTCGAAAGATTTTTAGCTCCAGTGTGATTCTTCAAATGATTTGTGTACTCAAACGGACATACCTTTTTTCCAGTTCTCTGGATACATTTAGTTCGATGTTCATTCCACTAGCCAATTCAGCAATTCAGCCAATTCAGCAATCGCTGTTGATACACAAGTGTCCATTGTCGGGCCTCCTGACAAAAAGGTCCCTTCTGAAGAACCCTTCTCAACACGGAAGAAAGAAGCTTGCTGCATCTTCTAGAACCAGCTATAAATATAGTTTTATATGGTGTTTCATGCATTTGGGGAGTTCAGTACATTTTTGGTACTGTATATCTTTATGAGTCGTTGAAAGGGAAATACATCTTTGCTTGAGAATCCTAGTGTGATTTTTAAACTTTCCATGCAGCGTTTGGATAAGTAGACGTATTCGATGACGTAGACTGGTGCTTATACTTAGTGCGCATATAAAACCTTCTTTTTCCCCCATGTTTAACTTGATTCGCTATGTTTGTGGCGAATGTTTTATATTTTATCGAGGCTGAGTTTTAGTGTGCCATCTAGAATATTAAGAAGTTGCGCTGTTTGTAGACCCCGACGAGGTCGAATAAATGTATAAAAAGTAATCTTTAATAAGAACCATGTATAATTTCAATGATATCATAAGAAAAGAACAATTGTCTCGATATTTTTTATCTTTACAACATCAATTAATCGTAAAAACCGCAAACTTGTTTCAGCATGTTCATCTTAATTATTGTTATGGCATCTTTTTTTTATTGTCTAATATGAAAACTCTTTTTAGTCGAAGAATATAATTTAAAATTTTCATAATGAGAATTTTTATAACCTGTATATAAACAGTGCAACAAAAGTAAGTCCCCCCCTAAACGATGTTTGATATCTTCCAAGATATTTTCCAGATCCTGATGAATTTTTGCACACACTAGCCCAGTAACCAGCCCCACACGGTATATCAAGGATTAATACGTAGGTGTAGTTGTACGCAAATGAGCATGCGCAAACTGGGAATCGGTCCAATTTTGAAAAGTTCATGAACAGATTAATCCAGACTTTTCAATGTCAAATCGTTATTTCATCACAGAATTCGATCATGTTGACTCCGTATCTCGACGGTCAGTAATCATTAAAATCGCGTGTAACCGCCACGACATTGGATGACATTTCGACAACGTGCTCGCATGGTGTTGATGAGGCTTGCGATCCGACGTTGCGGGATGGCTAACCACTCCTCCTGAAGCAGGCGTCTCACGTCATCAAGTTGTACGCAAATGAGCATGCGCAAACTGGGAATCGGTCCAATTTTGAAAAGTTCATGAACAGATTAATCCAGACTTTTCAATGTCAAATCGTTATTTCATCACAGAATTCGATCAACCAGTCATGAAATATTCGTGTGGTTGGGCATCCAGGACATGTCAACCACCACAAGAAATTCATGCGGTTTCACATAACGGGTTTTACGTAATTTGATGTCCGAGATGGTCAATAAAAACGGTCTCATACCTGAATATCCCATATTTCTGCCCACAAGTCTTGGGCATTCAGTTGAAGTTCTGTGGTAAACCATGCCTCGTTTATCCAATATGGATAGGGCTGTTGCAATTGGTCTGTTGGAGGCTAACACCCCGGTAAAACAGGTTGCTCGTCGAATGGGGGTAACACCTAAAGCAATTCGCAAATTGCAAGCAAAGTTTCGTGCTACAGGGGATGTGAAGGATCTACCAAAAAAGTGGAAGGCCCAGGACGACCACACGACGACAAGACCGTCGAATCGTTAACGTCACACTGAGGAACAGAACGTTATCAGGTATGAGGGCCTCGGTGTGCCACAAAAAAATCGAATACCATTTTCTGATGTAGCGCAGATCCAACTTGTTCCGTTAAACACGACTCACTCACTCCTCAATTCACTTAACTCCCATTCTGAATTTCAGCACGAGAGGTCCGAGATCAAATAAGAGCAGATGCTGGTGCCGGCGCTAGGAGAGTGAGTGCTCAAGCAGTTAGGAGACGCCTAAAAGCCGTCGGATTGCGTGCTAGGCGTATGGTGAAGAAGGCTTCTCTGCTCCGCCGTCATAAGATAGCGCGTCTGCAGTGGGCAAGAAATCATGTTCGGTGGACCAGACGACAGTGGGGCAATGTTCTCTTCAGTGACGAAACGCGTGTCTGTCTCCGTCACGTTGACGGTAGGAGGCGTGTGTGGCGTCGTCAGGGAGAGCAGCATGCCGAGTGTTGCGTGCAACCAGTAACGGCCTTTGGTGGTGGCAGCGTAATGGTCTGGGCAGGCATTAGTTTGACCGGTAAAACCGATCTGGTGCCGATTCAGGGGAACTTGAACGCTAATCGCTACGTGACTGAAGTTCTTCGACCACAGGTTTTGCCCTACGCAGGTGCCGTTGGGGATGGATTTGTCTTCATGGACGACAACGCGCGTCCACATCGGGCAAGGATTGTAAATGGCTTCTTCCAAACTGAAGGCATTGACCACATGCAGTGGCCCGCCAGTTCTCCGGATCTCAATCCCATCGAACATCTTTGGGATCAGCTGAAACAATCGGTCTATCGTCGAGTTGGGGTGGAGTCAAATCTTGATGACGTGAGACGCCTGCTTCAGGAGGAGTGGTTAGCCATCCCGTAACGTCGGATCGCAAGCCTCATCAACACCATGCGAGCACGTTGTCGAAATGTCATCCAATGTCGTGGCGGTTACACGCGATTTTAATGATTACTGACCGTCGAGATACGGAGTCAACATGATCGAATTCTGTGATGAAATAACGATTTGACATTGAAAATTCTGGATTAATCTGTTCATGAACTTTTCAAAATTGGACCGATTCCCAGTTTGCGCATGCTCATTTGCGTACAACTACACCTACGTATTAATCCTTGATATACCGTATGGGGCTGGTTACTGGGCTAGTGTGTGCAAAAATTCATCAGGATCTGGAAAATATCTTGGAAGATATCAAACATCGTTTAGGGGGGGACTTACTTTTGTTGCACTGTTTATTTCAGATCGGGCGAAAGGTCAATCAGTTAAGAAACTGACCAAAATCGTCCAAGTGGAAGGAACTCTGGAAGATATGCAGTCCGGCACATCTATGACAGTGGACGTCAAACTTCCTATCGAGCGGATGCCTGTAGACACGAGGACGGGAAATCGGTAACCGGTCCAGGCTCGGTGTCGGAGGGCCAGACAAATTGCCGATTGCGCGATCGGTTGAATGTCTTATGATTACGAGAACTTGGGAAAATCTACGGAGGAGCCTAATGCTAAGTTTTCATTTGGACCTGGGCTTGTGAGACTGCCATCCTCAACCCCGTTGAGGCCTGGACTTTCCGGTCATTCACTAACCAATACTAACATAGTAACGACTGGTTCGTCTAACTTTCTCCAGGCTACTTCCGGTTTCTCTGGTCCCCCTGCCAAGACGTTGATGACTACGAGCCTTCTGAGCCGCCAGAGATTGAGGTTCCCACAACAACGCCAGAGCAGTGCTGGTTGTGAGAGGCGAGCGGTCGCCTCATGCTCGCCTAAATTCCAATTATGGCGAGTATTGAAGCACTCGCCATAATTTGTGAAAAAAAAATTTAGTCCAAGTCCAAATGTGAACCATTTTCACTACCAAAATATTGTTTAGAAGAATGTACAATTACAGATTAGGGAGATATAAACTATCAAGGTCCAGTGATTTAGTCACAAGCATGTCAGTTGTCACATTTCATTCCGAAAGTAAAAGTGGTACCGGGTATGTTGTTGTTGTTGTAAATCTACACTTGCCTCATGGTAGAGTTTGCACTATTTGCACAGTTACTCTGGGCGCAATAAGCTCTTGTATATTACTTTATATCCTTTGCTTTATACTGGTGTCAGTTTTATTGAGTTCTGGTCAGCAACTTTTCAAATGCCAGTCTCAAAAAACATCGTTTGCAGTGATCCATCACAGAGAGAGCACATGGTTGGTTATATACAAATTCACCAAATTGCGGATTTGAGAAAGATCCGGAAGCGGACTTTGAGAAAAATCAGCGAGCAGACTTTGCAAGTAGTTTCTTCAGTCAGTGTTTTTACTTTAATTTGTTATTTATAAATCTAAAATGTCAATTATCATCAGCTACCGAAGAAACCATATCTTAAGAAAAATCTAATAAACACAGAGCTACAAAAGTGATGTAATCTCATTTTACCGATAATAAAAAATGTTTTCCTGGCTCCTGGATTTTGGCAGTATAATTTGGAGTCACTCGCCTAAACATTTTCCAAGGAGAGTGATGGTCACTCGCCCATACTCGCATTACAGCTTTTTGAGGCGAGTGATGGTTAGCTCTCCTGCATTTTCCTCACGGCCAGCACTGTCAGAGTATGGATATGTATTCAGGTACCTATCAAATGCCGACAATTTTGCCTACCACTGCAATGCAGTATCAAGACTCTTTGCAACTAGGTCAATTTTCGAGGCATCCGGTCGCGAGAACGTACCAGCCCTTGCACGGCTTCGCACAAGTATCGATTTCTGGTGGTATTCGTGTTACGAGATCGGGTTTGCTTCGGGCGACTATGACTTAATTCCGAATATGCAGCTTCCGCTCCCACATGCAGGGGATATTGAAACTGAATCGGGAGAGTCAATTCGGGTTATGAGACCGGTACAGACACTTCCGGCCTCAACTGCTATCCACTCTGTATGCGATTTGTTCCACAGAACGTTAGCAGAACCCGCTACGCAGGAGGAACGAGCAGTCAGGCTACGACATAGAGCTCGCTTCCTCCCTGCAGGATCTTCTGGCCCGTTCCCAGTGCAGAAGCCGAATATACAATCGTACAGTGTACATGGATCATTATTCAGCTTCCGGTCTGCAGAGGTGAACGACGATTTTTCGTATTTGTGTCCTCCCAATACGAAAATGCCTAGTAATCCGGATGTTCCCTTTACGAACAAGCAGGCTGCGACACTTGAGGAAACAGCTCGTCATGGAGTAGCGATTACGAACTTTCTGGACTGTTTTATTCTAAAAGCCATTAAGGATGGATTGTTTTCGTTGGCAGGCACGGAGAGTCGGGAACCATTATAGGAGGGTATAAACCTTGTTCTTGACTACCAGAAGGTAGCTTCTGGTGCTGTAGAAGACCTACTGGTACACAAGGCATATATGTCTTCTATGCTCGTGTATTTAAGGAGAAGGGCCTACATTCCTCTAATGCATGAGTACACACCGGAAGCTGTAAAGAGAAGCTTGTTAGAAAAACCAACAGCTTCTTCTTTACTGTTTGGTGATGCTGTGACCGAAGTCAGACCTGAAAGGATTCGAATTGAACATGACAGGTCAGTGGCTTCCAGTGCTTCGTCTAAGAGACCGGCAACTTCCGAGTTAGGTCCAAAGACGAAGAAGGCTAAGAAAAACCCGTCTTCTGGTTCCAAGGCTACTAAGTGTGTTTCTGGCCAACAGCAGGGCCAAACTTCCGCTTCTGACGACTCCCAAGTTATCGAGCTGGAGTAATAAGTAAGGGGGAACGCAAGCAGTCAAAGAAGGATACCTAATGTTTCGGGCCATACCGGGTGGCTTCCGATATGGCAGGAACACCGAAACATATTGTTTCCAGTCTCGCCACAACAAGACCTTCCGATTGGGGGAAGGCTTCAGTTGTTTTGGCGCAACTGGACAATTATCGGAGTGGAATCGTGGATCACTCGAACTCTAAGTTATCGCCTATCGTTCGACATGATTCCCCCCCCCCCCCCCTTGACTGCAGTTTCCCTTCCGTCTAGTATATCTTTACGAGCGGTTCATCTATCAGAGATACAATCCTCTGTGGACAAGCTGATAAGAGAAGGCGTCTGTCATAGAACTTTCGGTTTGGGACAAAACACCCGGATTCGTGTGATACATCCCACATGTAGGGAAGTCAGAACTGACTCCGTCGCAAAGGCACAATTTTCTGGGGGTGGATACGCTTTTAGCTCTCGCCAAACCCCCGGAAGATCGTTGGCAAGAGATAATGACGAAGATACCACGGTTCCTCAATTTCTGTCAAGCCAGGCCTTTACACTTTGCTGCGATAGTCGGCCTCTTGACGTCAACACAGGACGTAACACCAAGAGGGCGACTGCAGCTTTGTGACTTCGTCCCTTAATGATATTTCTCAATCATCATTGGGTCGAAAGGCAGTTGAACCCGTTTATACCTGTCAAACTATGCCTACAATGGTGGCTGGATCCACTCAGTGTTATGCCGGGTGTGTCCCTACTTCCGTTTCGTCCGTCACATCACCTGTTCACGGACACATTTATGGAAGGATGGGGATCTCACCTCGAGTTCAAGTCGAAATCCGGGTTATGGACAATCGAGGAACGCTCGTACTATATAAACGTGTTGGAGTTTATGGCAGTGACACATGCCATCCGCACGTGGGTGAGCGTATTGACTGACAAGAACCTGCTGCTTGCTACGTACAGCACATCAGTCGTGTCCTACATCAACAAGCAGGGGGGACGAGATCTCCGCAATTACAAAGCCAAGCAGAAATCTTTTTTGGTCTGTGTTGGGACAACAACATATCAGTGTTGGCCAGGCACATTCTGGGAGTTCTGAATGTCTCAGCGGACTTTCTTTCACAACGGAATCAGATAATTCCCACAGACTGGCAGATTCACCCAGCCATACTAAAACAGATAGCTCATGTCTGGGAGATGCCACACATAGATCTATCTGTTCGCCACACGGCGCAACAATCAACAATCAACTGCCCCTGTTCATGTCTCCGGTCCCGGATCCATTGGCATACGCAGTGGACGCCCTATCGCAGGACTGGTCAGGCATGGTAGCATATGCGTTCCCTCCTCCAGCTATCCTAGCGAAGGTACATGTACTCCGGAAGATCCATGAACACACTTGTGTCGTATACCTAATTGTTCAGTGGTGGTCAGCTAGGCCGTGGTTCCCGGACTTACTGGATCTTCTGGTAGATGTACCGAGATGACTTCCGGTTTGGCGCAACCTATTACGTCAACACGGGACGTCAATATTCCACAGCCAGCCAGAGCTGTTCCACTACCACGTGTGCAAGTGCTCAAAGGACACTTTGCTCAGGTGGGATTTTCTGCGGAAGTTGGGCGCCGAATGGTACAATCGATTCGACCGTCCTCTTCCACTGTATACGAATCAAAATGAGCAGTCTTTGATGTTTGTTGTGGGGAGAGGGATATCAATCCATCTAGAGCCACTATTCCTCAAGTAGCAGAGTTCATATTGTACCTGTTCCAGGATAGGGGCTTGGTACCTGCTACAGTAGAAGGTTACAGAGCCGCCATCGCGCAGCCTATTCTTCTGTAACTGGGATTAATCCTTCCACTGATCCGAATTTGACTGCGCTTATTAAATCGTTCAAGATTTCGGGTCAGTCAGTCACCCCGAAGTTGCCAAAGTGGGACTTGGCACTTGTACTTTCAAGCCAATTGAGTCAATTGATATAAAAATGTATCTTACAAAACATCGTTTTTGTTGGCTCTAGCTTCGGCAGCTCGTGTGTCAGAGCTGCATGCCCTCGATAGAAGGAACATCAGACACTCTAGGAACTGGAGCAAAGTCATCCTTTCTACAGTTCCTGAGTTCTTGGCCAAGAATCAAACTGTCTACGATACCATATCTCGAGAGTTCCCAATTCCTGCCTTATCTGATTTCCTTTCGCCTGGTCTTGAATCCGACATATTAATGTGTCCGGTTCGAGCAATTGCGTGTTACCTGAATCGTACTGAAGATCGTAGGGCGGGTAGGAGGCTTCTGTTTATCCCTTTCGATCCTAAAGCCACACAAGAAATAAGTAAAAATACTATCTCAAGTTGGTTCAAAAATACGATTCGACTAGCGTACTCCACAGCTACGGATAGACAAGCCGCGCTTGTAAATGTTTCGGGTCACGAGATTAGGGCACTAGCGGCATCATGGCCTTTGTGGACTAATCGGTGACTGATATTATGAGGGCGTGCTACTGGAGATCAAATACAACATTTGGTTCCTCCTACCTCCGTGACATGACAGTATGTGACGACCTCTACTCCATCGGCCCCCTAGTAACAGCTCAGAGGGTATCTATGGGACCGAGGCCAGCAAGATAGCAAGATACAGATCGGACGAACATATCTTGACCTGCTTTATGGTGAGAGCATTTTTCCTCTCGTTCCGTTTCGAAAAAAGGGGGGGGGTTATGTATGCGACTCGTCCTTGAAGTCGGAGTAACGGCAGTGGTTACCTATAAACCACAGGCATAAACATATATGTTACTACTGTCGTAGGATTTCATGGATCCTCAGTGAGGTAGAAGATCTTTGATTTCTACTCTGACTAGTCACACTGCTCACTTTCATCGCGGGGCCCTCGGTGGCCGAGTGGTCTAAGGCGCTTCGCTGGTGACCGCTAGCCTCACACCACTGAACCGGCACGGGCTCGAGCCCAGCTGGTCCATGTGTGAAAGTTTGTCAGTTACTTGCCAAAGGGCGGTGGTTCTCTCCGGGTACTCCGGCTTCCTCCACCAACCAGTGCAAATAACTAGTAGATTTCTTCTTATTAAGCTAAAACTTACCCCGTCTGTAAAATTTCCATTTCTTTCACCAGTTTTCATGGAAAAAAAGACTTTTTTCATGGAGAAAAAACCCCCCCCGGACTATTCGGACTCCAATTTCGGACACAAAATGTGATTTTCCTGGAAAACAATTGCAATTCCGGAAGAACATTTCAGCTTCAGATTTCCGGGGGTTTTTTTAATGCGGAAATTAATTCCAGGTATTTAGTCCGAATACTCCGCTTTTTTTTATAAATTCTGAGTTTTTATTTCCGTGGAGTTTATTTTTTGTAAAACATCATTGAAATTCGATTCCATATTAATGGAAAACATTTCCGGGTATTTAGTCCGACTTCCGGTTTTTCTTAAGTTCCGTTTTTAATTCCGGGCAACCTGTAACCTGCAGGGTTTTTGAAAACCCGAAAAAAATATTAAGGATTTTATACCAGGAAAGCTGTTAAGTTTTTTTTGCCAATTATCCCGAACTTTTTTTCTGACTTTTTCTCAGATTTTTATTTTTTTTTGCTCAGGTTTGGAAATTCAGAATTTTAAGCAAGGAATTTTTACAAAATAGATAGCAATTTCAAGTATTACATATGCAAACAATGAGAGACTGATCACACTGGGTGGTCAAATAGTTGGCACTTTCATTTGTGTCCAAAAATGTAGGGGTTATTTTGCTATGTAATACTTGAATGACCCTCACCTGCCATCGACGGCACTGGCATACACCTAAAATGCTGACAAGGAGCATGACTGTGTGACAAATTTATCAGATAAATGATGAGCACCAACTGGTGAAGAAATCTGTCTACATGTCAGAGGTGAAATTTGGATATACAGTGGGCATTTTTTCTTTGGTAAGTAAGGAATGGGCTTACACATGGACCTGAGGATGACCATATGATGCTTTAAACTGATTTGAAGTGGTCTTACTTGGTATGATTGACTAATACTGTAATACGAGAGATCCTGAAGGATCTTGGCGCTAACCATTTTCCGATAATCGTAAGCTAATGAGAAGAGGATCTTTTTGTCCATTGTTACTAAGAACGATCGATCGATTTTGTTTGCAGAATTTCGAATTTGAGCGAAAAAGATTGAAAAAGGGATACTGGAAAGCACCAAGATATTATCTTCCTAAGTTTCAGGAGTTTCAAGATTTCTAGAAACTTTACTTGATGTCGGTTGTTATAGTACAAGTGAAATGAACAAAGTTAGTGTGAAAGTGAATGTCCGCAGGATCTTTCGTCTTGGTTTTGTAGTATAGTTTTTGCACGTTTCATCATTGGGTACTGGAAGCGAAGACAAATCTCTTTGACACTTTGGCATGAGCTACGAAACAGACTTAAGATTTTATAATTAGGAACGAATGCTAATTCTGTTGTGTTTACTGGGCTAGTTTGAGATATCTCTTTTCAGATACCATGCTCGAACATAGTAAGTGGTACAAAACTTAATACTGAGGGGATCCGGTCCGTGCAGCAATGTTGAAACTTTGAAAGTGTCTGAATCCTGATTATCTTCCTTGAATCGAAACATGCAGTAGTCTACAGTTGTCGAGTTGTGACGTTGTGTCACAAGAGTCCTGTCCTTTCGTGTTGCCGACCCGTCGGCAGACGAAATGGTGGGGCAGTTCACTTGCAACGGCACAAAATTTGAAGAAATACATTTTAATTCAGAATCATTTGAACTCCTTGAGATAGAAGGTGAAGGTATGCATATTCTCTATAGTCAATACATAGAATATGCCCCACCGTTGATCCGCCAACTCTTGTGAATGCAATGTCACAACTCGGGAATACTGTATTAATTTGAAGCGTGACTTGGATTTTCGAATCGGACCAAAAAAGGTATCTTACACAACAAGATCCCATGTGGGACCTGTGTACCAAATTTCAGAAAGATCCATGAAGTAGTTCCTGAGAATTCACCATAACAATGTTTATAGGGGAAATTCAAGATGGCCATATTGGATATTCGAATCGGACCAAAAAAGGTATCTTCCACAACTGGACCACAAGGGGAACCTGTGTACCAAATTTGAGAAAGAATCATGCAGTACTTCCTGAGAAATCACGATAAAGTTTCATAGGGAAATCCAAGATGGCCGCCTGGTGGCCATACTGGATTTTCGAATCTGACCGTAAAAGTTATTTTGCACAACTGGACCCCAAGGCGAACATGTGTACCAACTTTGAGAAAGATCCATGTAGTACTTCCTGAGAAATGACGATAACAAAGTTTCATGGGGAAATCCAAGATGGCTGCCTGGTGGCCATATTGGATTTTCGAATCGGAACAAAAAAGGTATCTTGCACAACTAGACCACAAGAGGAACCTGTGTACCAAATTTGACAAAGATCCATGCTGTAGTTGCTGAGAATTCATGATAAAAAAATTTCAAGGGGAAATTCAAAATGGCCGCCTGGTGGCCATATTGGATTTTTGAATCGGACCAAAAAAGCTATCTTGCACAACTGGATCACAAGGGAAACCAGTGTACCAAATTTGAGAAAGATCCATGCAGTACTTCCTGAGAAATTACGATAACAAGTTTTCATGGAAAAATCTAAGATGGCCGCCTGGTGGTCATATTAGATTTTCAATTGAAGCGAAGAAGGTATCTTGCACAACTAGACCCTAAGGGGAACCTGTGTACCAACTTTGAGAAAGATCCATGCAGTACTTCCTGAGAAATGACAATAAACATAACATTTTGGCTCGTCAAAATGGGTAATTGGAACTAGGCAAGATCTACATGTAACCTTAGCTCAAAGTACTGATGCTATTCTATATTTAGCTTATATGTACACGAACGTATCTTTTCAGACTACTGCCTCACTGGTCGTTGTCTTTGGACTTTTAGCTGGTAGCCAACTTTCTGATCATTATTCCCGTTCATATTTAAATCACCGGCTCTGGAGTGTTTATTTCTGTTCACATTTAAATCACAGACACCAAGGTGTTTCCTATTCCCCGTGTTTTTGCCATGGTGCATGGTTTGGCCAATCTATTTAATGCGTGCCGGCTTGACTTCACCGTCCAGCCTGCACTGACCAGTCAAGAGATGTTTGCGTACATGTAGGAATTTTAAAGTTTTTAGTTTGTTGTCCTGTCTTGTCCTGTCCTGTTCTGTCGCCGAGTCCAGTAAAATATCTTCGTTGCGTCCTTGGTATGTCTGCCGGCACTGTTCCCCGATTACGGCGAGGTATTCGGAAAGACTATGCAGCCCTGCATGTCGGGCGCCCTCTTCCTTCTGTGCCCGTGAACCGGGAAATGGCGGACTTGCAGTCCGAGATTACCACGCTGAGTCGTCAGCTTCAGTTTGATACCCCCGTACAAGAGGGGGCTGAGTTCGTGAACATGAACTTGCCAAATCAAGTTGTTTCAGATTTGGGACAACAGCCATCTGAACAGCCAGACCTTGATAGCCAACTTGCATCTGCGAAAAGGGAGTGTGAATATCTCCAACGTCAGCTCGCTGATGCCAGGAAACAACAAACCGTGTGTGATATGCAGGCCGAAGTTGAAGACTTGCGGAAAAAATTTATGGAATGTCGTTCAACAAATGATCACCGGGTCCATCTTACGGGTACTCCCCAGGTTAGTCCTGTCAACATGCCTACGCTATCGGATTTGAGACGTCTTGGTGCGCTTGATCAGCGGGCGGAGTGTGCCTCTTTCCCGGCCCCATTTGATGTTGGAAATTCCGACGAGGCCGGACTTTCTACTTCACGGCGAGGTATGATTACTCGAACAATTCGATCTGGTAAAGACCAAAAATTAACTGATCAAGTTGTTTTACCACAGCATTGGCCTCATACCTTTTTAGGCGTACAATTCGTGAATCGTAAAATTGTCTATGAACAATTGACTATGCCACAGTTTATCGCTTGTTTTGTTGCTGTTTTGGAGACATTGCATCCAACTAGCCTTGAGTGTTCGTGCCCATTGACAAATAGTGTGGCTGGAGTGTAGTTACTTGCAACTTTATAAATCTAGTTCTGTCCTGTCCAGTCATTCTGCCGCTACGTTAAATAGAGCCAGTTCAGCGGTATGGCCTGTTTTGTCTTGTCTTGTCTCGTCAGTACCAATTTGAATAGTGGTGTTGTGATGCGCCTCAATACACAGGCTCATCTAGGATTTGTCGTGTCTCGTCTACCAGTAAAACTGAATATATGCCATAGACAGGAAGTTGTGTCTTTTACCGAACATTGATGGTTGTTATATTTCAGTTCCGTCAAATTGGAACATTCCACATTTACAAAACTGTCTAGTTATCTCGATCGTGTTGTGGCAGACTTATTATGTTTCGTTTTTTTTTTCTCATCCGAGTGTTCGTGCCCATTGACAAATAGTGTGGCTGGAGTGTAGTGACGTGCAACTTTATAAAATCTAGTTCTGTCCTGTCCAGTCATTCTGCCGCTACCTTACATTGAGCTGGTTCAGCGGTACGGCCTGTTTTGTCTTGTCTTGTCTTGTCAGTACCAATAGTGAGGTTGCGATGCGCCTCAATACCCGGCTTATCTAGGTTTGTCGTGTCTCGTCTATAAGTAAAACTGAATATGACA
>JAVTVY010055364.1:0-28327 GCA_036873755.1 Hanleya hanleyi
CCGGGGTAGCGCCTAATACTAGACACCCTCGTGTATTCTGTCTCATTTCATCACCACCACTTCACATACATATATATGTTTTATATGGTTGGAAAGATCACGATTCGGGCGTTCCAAATAAAGTAAAAATTTTATTCTTACGTTTTCACCGGTTTTGTTGCAGTTAGAAAACAGTTATTTAAAAAAAATAATGTCTTTTTTATATCGCTAATTTCACCTATTATTTTACAAGTAACGAGTCCGAGATTATGCATGGTGATAATAAACCTTTCAAACCAAACAAGTGTGTCTCAGTTTTTTTTTTAAGCTCTTAGAAAAAGTTTGAGAGCGTTGTAAAGTTTATTTTTCGAAACAAAATGAAAGTCTATTTCAAGTTCCAATAACTTCAAAACAAAGCAACATTTTGAAAAACTGAGACACAATCGTTCGGACTGTAATGTATATATTATGTTCCCCAAAAATTGACATGATCGGATGAAAAATAAAGAAGTTATTAGCAAGTTTGTATGTACCAGCTGTGTAAAAAAATATGTCGGATATAGACCGTAAACAAAAATAATCTACTTTTCAGATGATATTCCGTAATTATTATCCGCTACTTCATGATAATTACACAATATTCTCACACAACATATAGGGATTATAGACCAAACGTTCTTTAATCACTTTGGAACAATATATTTTGAGAAAGCGTAGAAAACCAGTCACGAAGATGAATTTTTATGCCCCGCTGGTCAGTTTTCATGCCTTCCGAAATCCCTCACCGTGGGTGATTGAGTAGACGTCGAGCATTCTATAGAAGGCTTACGGAGATGTGATTTGCGGCAATTGGACATTCATGGATTTAATTGCCGACTGAAAAAGGTCTAGCTCAAGGAAAGAGAAGAAAACTGGTCAGTCCACAGACCTCAAACGGCAAAAAACTGGCAGCGGCCATCTCCGGTGTGGAGTTAAAAAACTTTACTATTATCGCGAAAGTATACAATTTGCGGGAATAATGTTTGCCTTTTTTATAATTATATGTACGATGGTGAATACGTAAAGTATTTATTTTGAATGAATACCTCACTTTCTACATTTGCCGCATGTATAATGCGATAATGTAGTATGAAGTAATACTGAATCGGAGGTATATATGACCGAACAGCAGAAGTCGTGTAATAATGTTTATCAAAGTTTCTTTTTGCCTGCATGCGTGTCCTACTAATCTTGTAACGTTTTCTTCCCATGATTGTGTTGGCAAGTAAGATATGTTGATAGAATGTCAAGTGAGATATTATGAAAAACATTACGCAAATTCGCAATGTATATATCTGCATATACCACATGCTTTCCGGAAATGGTTGACCACCTGAGCAGTGTGTTTGTATTTTTTATTTTGTCATGTGGCGCGAAAACACTGAGATAGACCATATAATTTCCTGTTCAATATTTTGTAAACGATGGCGGCTTTGGCATGAATGTAGTAGAAAAACAACTAATTATAATAAATGAGCCCAGCGTGCGAATTGTGTGTATTGCAGTGACAAGTAATTAGCCAAGGTGCGAAATCACAGCAGGCGATAACACCGACTGTGAGTAAGGCGCGCTAATCCCCACAGCACAGAGTTCTTCACAGACAGTGAATTTTTGAGAGCTAAAATTTCACGTTTGCAAACATTTTTTAAGGAAAACAAGCTGAGTAGCTAGCAGGTCCTCCGCCAAGTAGCCTGTTTGAGAGAATACAGCATATACGCTTCCAATATCTCCTTAAATATAACTTGGAAAGTTGATATGTGTATGTGGAAAGAGACGTTCATCTGAAATTGTTGAGACAATTTGAGGGGGTTTGGGAAGCAGTAATGGGTAGTGTAACACTGGAATGTAAGTCTGTAGTTGTATATGGATTTGTGGATGGTGAGGTTTATAAATCGATGAGTGGAATAGATCAAGATATCGCGTTCACAACACAGATGGGTACAATATGGGTGAGTGAAATCCAAGATGGGCAATGGCAGCCATCTTGGATTACATACTACCTCAATGAAAATCAATACCAATCGCTGTCTAACTGATGTGAAGCACCGTCTCGAGTTTGAAGTTGATTGGTCAAATTGTTGTCGAGATATCACGTTCACAAGATCCGAGACGGATGGAATCCAATATCGTCAATGGCAGCCATCTTGGATTTGTACCTCAGTGAAAATCAATACCAATGGCCGTCTAATTGATGTGAAGCACATTCTCAAGTTTGAAGTCGATTGGTCGAACTGTTCTCGAGATATCGCGTTCACAAGATGTGGGATTGACAGAATCCAATATGGTCAATGGCAGCCATCTTGGATTATGTACGTCAGTGAAAACCAATACCAATGGCCGTCTAACTGATGTGAAAAACCTTCCCTAGTTTGAAGTCGATTGGTTGATTTGTTTTTGAGATATCGTATTAACAAGATGTGGAACGGAGTGAATCCAATATGGTCCATGGCAGCCATCTTGGATTACGTATCTCAGTGAAAATCAAAACCAATGGCCGTTTAACTGATGCGAAGCACATTCTCAAGTTTGAAGTGGATTGGTCAAACTGTTGTCGAGATATCGCGTTCACAAGATATGGGATGGACAGAATCCAATATGGTCAATGGCAGCCATCTTACGTACCTCAGTGAAAATAAATACCAATGGCCGTCTAACTGATGTGAAGAACCTTCCCAAGTTTGAAGTCGATTAGTTGAATTGTTCTCGAGATATCGTGTTCACAAGATCTGGGACGGATGGAATCCAATATGGTCAATGGCAGCCATCTTGGATTACGTACCTCAGTGAAAATCAATACCAATGGCCGTCTGACTGATGTGAAGAACATTCCCAAGCTTGAAGTTGATTGGTGGAAATGTTCTTGAGATATCGCGTTCACAAGATGTGGGACGAACAGAATCCAATATGGTCGATGGCGGCCATCTTGGATTACGTACTTCAGTGAAAATCAATACCAATGGCTGTCTAACTGATGTGAAGCACCTTCTCAAGTTTGAAGTCAATCGGTCAAATTGTTCTTAAGATATCGCGTTCACAAGATGTGGGACGGACAGAATCCAATATGGTCGATGGCGGCCATCTTGGATTACGTACCTCAGTGAAAATCAATACCAATGGCCGTCTAACTGATGTGAAGCACCTTCTCAAGTTTGAAGTCGATTGGTCGAATTGTTCTCAAGATATCGCGTTCACAAGATGTGGGACGGACGGACGGACGGACGGAGGGACGGACGGAAGGACGGACGGCTAGCATTTCCAAGTCCTCCCACCACTTCGTGGCGGAGGACAATAACAGAAACACTTGATAGGTTTTTTCTTCAACTTTTGAAATATGCAAAGAAAAAAATATCGATAGTTTGAGCCTATTCCCCGGGCCTCGAGTCCTTAAAAAAAACAGAAATGCAGCCCAGACACTTTCAAAGCTTAGGACTAGCAGCCACGTCCTACAGATAGAAAGAGGCCGATACAAAAAATTCCCACGCCTAAATCGCTACTGTCCAGTGTGTCCACTCATTGAGGTGGAAGACGAATGTCATTTCCTGTTCCGATGCCCCACAATTAAGACAGAACGTGAACCTCTAATGCAAATAATCCCCTTGCTTGCCACTGATACTACAGAGACCAACACCAAACTGAATGCTATCTTCAACCCTGACCCCCATCTATATCCCCAAATCAGCTCTATTCTCCATAACATGTATGTTAAAAGATCCCTGGCTCCCCCAAATTATATACAGAAAACACCAGCTCCCAGCTGAGCACCTCCAACTAACATATGCTGTTTGTAAATATGTTTATTGTAGTTTTGTCAATGTACATGATGATGTACATTGTAGTATTTTGCCAGTTTTATGTTTGTCTGTTTTTGTATAGTTTTGTTAATGCCATACTTTGTAAATGCAAAGTCGAGCAATAAACATTTGAATTGAATTGAATTGTTATAGATTACTGTAGCTTTGATGTAGAATACGGCCTGATTCTAGCAGATATTCTACCATGCCGGGCTGCTCTGCATTTGGCTGTCACAATGTACCAGGTAATCCCGACACGTCGCACTATCATCCTCGTTCATGTTTGTAAGCTACGGTCTCGAATACTGCACCTCTGCCACTTGACGCGTTTTTACCTCCAGAGGCAGAAGAACTAGTGTCCGCTGACGTCACGATTCTTCAAACATGGAGGCCTCTATGTTGTTCCATTTAAAACGTTTAGTACTGCTTTGAAAAAATTGTAAAAATATATCTGATACACGATTTGGATTCTATGAGGAAAAAGCTTTAACTGGCCATGCACAGTTCACCAGAGTTTACGTTCCCATTAACCATAACCTAGATGGATCAACAACCAATCAAATTACCATATTACCTAGCTGGATCAACAACCGATCAAACTGATCATAACCTAGCTAGATCAAGAACCAATCAAATTAACCATAAACATGCTGAATCAAGAACCGATCAAATTACCATTACCTAGCTGGATCAACAACTGATCAAATTAACCATAACATAGCTTAGCTGGATCAGCAATCAATCAAATTAACCGTAACCTAGCTGGATCAGCAAACGATCAAATTAACCATTTAACCTAGATGGATCAGCAACCGATCAAATTATTATTCATTAAGAAAGTGAGCACATTAGGCAAGAAAAGACTGTAATGGCAACAGTGGGTGCTGTAGCTATGTTTACCATATACAATACAGAAAGGTCTTATAGACCAGCTTATAACGTGGTAAGAATTCAACATACCTACTAAAATATTGCAGAGCTACATTGTGCAAAATACTATTTTAGTCATGTACAATGATTTGCTACATTTATATAAATGCAGAAGATTTCTAGGAATATGATTTGAGTAAGTCATTCCACAAGAAGGTAGATGGGGGATGTACTCTCAACAGTGGTTGGGGCTTGAAAGAATTTATTTTAACTACTTATTGGAACCCTTTATCTACACATTAAAACAAACTATTTAATGCAGTAGCATTTCCAGGGATAACTGTTATATGTTAATTTAACAGCAAAGTTTGAAAACAAAAAAATGCAATGAATTACTAGAACAGTTAAACAAATACCTTGTCAGCTCTGTCTTTGAAGGTTTTCAGGAATATTCGGAGAGCATCTTCAGAGGCAGAGGTTTTTAGGCCCTCATAGGACTCTAGGATATCTGATGAGCAGGAAAAGAAAGAAATTAATCGCAATATATTGGTGGTATTTGGAGAATATCATGTCAGATTGCAATAATGAATTCGATAAATTGGGCATCCTAAAATTTTGCTGATTTAAACATCATTCAATTAAAAGTTAAATTTGTGCGTAAGTTTTAAGAACAAGGTTTAATCATTCTCCCAGTTTGTAACATCCTAAACCATCGGTGTAACAACCTCTGACTTCCCTCAATCCAAATATGTGTATTCAGTCTGTATGGGTTTTTATGGACACAGGAGGTGTATCTACACACCAGAGAGTTAGAGAATGCATCCAGTATATTTTACAGAAGAATGAATAAATTAGATGCTCAACTATTCATTCAACAAGAACACAGAGTACAGCGTCTTCTTTAGTGGTGACATCCTCAACCTACAGCAGTACTCCGCTCCATTTAGAAATGGACGATGCTAATTGGCCGAGGGCTGTCTGCACAAAAGCTGCACGCCACGGTTTTAACCATAGTGCTTTCAGAGGATATACCCGACAGTACAAGGTATACAATCTGCTGTCATGAGAATGGGTTCAATAAACAAGCATTCATTTAGTGTTATGATGTAAGCTTCAAATCCCTACCCTCTATATTAAGCCATAGTGAATCTCTATATGAATGGGAGGCTTGCACAATACCACCAGAACATAAACCATAAGTTCTAGTTCTATCAGTTGATTGGTTAACTTGGGCCAAAATCGACTAAGACACAATCTGATTGGAAAGTTGGTTGTGTATAAGTTTCGCACTATGTCGCATTTAACCATCTTCATTTTATCAAGCCAATTTCTACGTTTCCACTTCGAACTTCCCTTGATATATCTGGCCCCCTTCAATGATCAATGAACTTATAAATAGACACGAGACGTCATTAATCTCAAAACCATTCGAATTTCGAAATGTGTCATAGAAGAGCATTATTGATTGGCTGACCTATATATTAGACCAACACTACCACCACATTAGGAGGAATGACGCCGCTTCTTGAGGATGATGTCACTCTTCACACGATCGGCGTGTAGGTTCTGATTGATTCGTCTCTCTTTCGTAGGTGAAATATGCACCTCGGATTTTGAACACTGAAGGTGGTCAGATAAATCAAGGCAGATTCGAAGTGGGAACGTAGAAATTGACTTGATAATATGAAGATGTATTCAACTGGTAGCACTAAATAACCGAGGAGTGACCACATTGCGACCAACAGCTACATCTTTTAACTTTAATCAATCACTAGCAGCAACACAGGCAGAACAGAAAAATCTTGCACATGTGACAGAATGATTTATCCTGGCTCAATATCACCAGCAATATACCTTGAAGAGGATTGCAGAGCCATGTCTCCACGTTTACTTCAAAATCTTTGTATCCAGACCTAAGCGAATGAAACAGAAAGAAAGATTGTATCAAACGAAACAGAAAGAAAGATTGTAACAATGACCATAATCATGACTCTATCATCTGTGATGAGAATTAAATTCAAGACTGCTGTCAGGCATGGTTAGGCAGTTAATGTTTATCCAATCATTAATTAGCTGCGGATGGTCAGAGTGAACCGATATATGAGTTTTAGGCTAAAAATCTTTTCCTCAAACATATTTTTGATACCTTTGAAGTGGAGACTTCCCACACAATATTAATTTAAATTAAATTTAATATCAATTTAATTTAACATTTAATTCAATTTGAAAACAAAATAATAGCCTTAATATTCGAGAAAACATTGTAACATAATTTTTGGACCATTATAGCATTGATGAATCTTAAAGTTTTGAATAGCATCTATGATGTTCAGCGCCATCAGATAAATTTCAGCTTCTGAGTACATCTGTCAGAATAAAGCATATGATAATCCCTCTAATAATTCAATCCCCTGTCAATATTCAATCACCCCCGCCCAATCTTGGAGATAAAATTCAATTGATGATTCTAATAAATTTGATCATCCTCAAAAATCATTGAAATAATGAAGAAATGAGGGATTACATGCATCATTTTGAACCTTTGTTTTCAACTTCCAGTTCTAATAAGTTCTGATCACTCCTCGATTTTATGGTAGGAAATTTCACTTCTTGTGATTGGGTTATTAGAGGGATTAGCATAAGTACACACTCACTTCACAGCTTCAAACAATGATCCAATGTATTCAGTCTGCATGTTGTACATGGACTGGTGAAAATTGAGCTCCTCCTTCAATGCTTTTATCTGTAAAACATTGAACAGACCATGTCATACTGTCATACTGTATAGTTGCAATAAAGTAGCTAATTTCAGAATATTCATAGCTGTCTTCAATGTGACAGTGTAAGATTTAACATCGATTTCAAAAACATTTCAGTCATATCACACTGACCCAGTCTCATTATCCGGAAAAGCAGGGCCAACCAGTCCTTGACAATCCTCTTCCAGCAGACTGCCAAGCAAAGAACATACAAGTGTCATTTTTTTAAGTCTTTGGTATGACTCGGCCTGGAATAGAAGCTGGGACCTGCCGCTTGTGAAGCGAACGCTCTACTACAAGGCCACCGCAGTGTGCCACTGTCTTCAATTATGCCATGTAGATGTATACATGTACAATTTTATACAGCAAATTCATGCAAAGTATTTCTGACACATGATCAGATGTATTGGGAGCTGATGTATGGTGTTTGATAACTGATCGAGGAATGCTGAGGTTAATGGCCTGGGTTTCACACCTCAGTGATTCCAGGCAGCTGGTCTGAATAGCCAGATTGGGTAGTACTTGTCATAGTTCTCCTATGCCGAACATATGGGAGAAAAGTTTGAACTGATTAAACGTACCGAAATTTGAGGATTTTGCTTTAGTCAAGAATAATACTTGGTGATAGGGGTAATGTTGTGCTTACATTAGCACAAATATTGTAGGTTAGGCCACACAAAGTTATAAAGTTGGTTATTGGGCACTTTTTTTTTCAAAACCAAGCTAGCGGGCGGCCATTCTTACATTCTTCTGTATAAAAATTCATAACATATCATTATCTTCAAATACTTTGTTGACCTCTTTTGTATGCTCTCTTGTGAATATGACTCAGGGGAGGTAACCAGTCGAATAATCAGGAAATAAACTATTACCTCCCTTGATTTGGCAATGCTTCCCCCCGCCTTGGAATAATCCGAACCAAAAAAACAAGGTTAAGTTTCACGTGCGGGGCCTGAGAACCAACTTTACAACTTAGTATGGCCTTGTAGTTTGAAATATTTACAAGGGATGTCAAATCATGGTTCAAACTTCACGTAAGCAGAGAGAGACAATGCATACAAGGGTTTGACAATAGTTTCTTACATGAAGTATCTAAATCATGCCCCCCTCCCCCCCCCCCCCCAACCATATATTAGGCATAGGAGAACTGTAACACATACTACCCTAAGCGACCCAGGCTATCAATGCATAGAATCACTGGGGCATGAAAACAAGCAGTAAATTCCAGCACATCAGAGCTGTGCCGCTGAGGCTAATTACTTTCATTTAAAACACCAAATTTGTGCGTTGTTGGTGTCCTGTCAGATTGAATTTTATCTTGATGAGAAACCATTGCTATTCTCTCACCTCGTGTTCTTTGATATAATATCTATGGTTGGTGGCTTTTGTCAGCGCCTCGATAACTCTGTGGATTTCCTGTTGTTTATTACGTGGAAGACTGGGCAAAGCTGAGACAACTCTGTCTGTCGTAATATCCGCCAATAGTGGCCGGCGTAAAGGTGGCTACAGAAATCAAAGATATGAAAGTTAATATGTAGACAGGATGAATGTAAAAGAGAAGTCCAATATCTGCCAGATTATATTATTACTAGATTACAGATATTTTAACAATTTATTATCCCTAAAAATAAATTTTCATTATTGTTTATTGCTACACAAGCTTGATGACAGTAAATCGTAAGGTACAACAGATGTTTAGTTAGTACTTCATACATTTATTCGAAATTTGATTAAAATAATCTTTCTCCATCAACATAATAACAATGCCTTAATTAACATCAGCAGGTGTGTCAGGTCCATGATAGCTTTCTCTTTGGGTCGTTTCACTTTCATTTCCTTGTGTGCTTATATCATGAGAAGTGAAACCTAATGTAAACCGACCATGCTTGGGACCAGAGTATATTGTCGGTTTTGACAGGGCTTTGATTTATCAAGGTTCAAAATACCTTAAATTTAGGTACATGTATTGGGACCCAAGATAATGTCAGTATTTAGAGGTTTGTCAGTTTACCCAGGTTTTCATATTCACAGGTTTCATTGCATATGGAGAAATATTTTAACTAGTGATAATTGGCAGATTTCTAACTTAAAGTTGGCAAAATGAGGCTCATTAAAAGTAATGATTTGTTTATCACCCCCCTACTTATGGTACCAGGAAAGGGGGATGGGCAAGAGGAATAAATTTTGGAACTTTGAACAATCTTAACAGCATAATTAGCTCTCTAATCTCTGGAGAAGCATGTGAAATGGGATTTTCGATGTTTGTTGGCACACTTTGCTAAAACAACCTAGACACTGCACGAAACAAGGGTTATGTGTAACCCGGCAGCTCGCCTTTTGGGTATTGTCAATAACCTGCAGCTTCACATAAAGATCGAGCCCTTCAGGTTGCACATCACTGGCAATGACAATACATATTGCAATAAAAAATTGACTTCTTTGTCAGTGATGTTGAAGTTGGATTGAAAGATGAACTATATTATAAAACTTGAAATAAAGATTACTTTTTTTTCCAAAAGTAAGCTTATACATGTCATTATGAATACATGTACAATTGAAATTTGGTCTGAGATGTGGGTGTGAAATGCCTGGACAAATATGGTTCATGCAAAAGCTTTAGGTTAAATCATGATGAGGAATGGGATTCGATACCAAAATTGAAGGAAATGGTGTTCTTCATTAAAGGCGACACAAAATTCCAAACCACCAGGGGTTAATATTTAATATTGTACTTCTGAAATTAAATAATGTCATTAAACTATTAGTAATTACTATAAAGGAATATATTGCAGTTGATTTGACTGTTTGTGTATATGTAACAGGTCGATACTTGATGTAAGAACGCATTGTTGAGGCTTTTGTTGAGGCTTTTGTGCAGCTGAAAAGGGTCACGTCTAGACGCATTGTTGAGCTCAGACAGGCTATTGTAGGCTTTGTCTTGTGCGTTCTTACACCAAGTATAAACCTACAATGTACACTGCATCTCCTACCTAATAGGTTATTATCACATATAAGAGATATATGCAGCGTCGCAAAAAGATCGAGCCCTTCAGGATGGCACATCATTTGAGGTTGCACATCATTGGCAATGCACATCATTTAAAATAATAAATTTATTAAGAAATATGATTTCTATATTTAGTAATGTTGAGGTTGGATTGAAGGAGGAACTATATTATATAACTACCAATAAAGATTACATTTTTTTTCAAAAGTAAGCCTACACATCCCATTGCATAGATCTGATGAATACATGTTCATGTATAGTTAGGAACAATAGGTGTGCAATTTTGAGCACGTTCTTGGTGTAACTTTGTGTGATGATATGTGAACAAACAAAGCTAATAACAGTGCAATAGTAGGACTAAATCTATCATTTCCAGCATGCAATGGGACACTTGCACTGTGGTAAACCTTCACATTTGTATGCAAATAAAAGAATGCAATGACAACTGTTTCCAATCATACTGTAATGCTCCATAATAATGTGCACGGGTAAAGACTGAGCTCACAAACTGATCCAAACTCACTTTTAATTAATATAGTAAGTTAAATGTGTGGACACAGATATGGTTGTGCAAAAGCTTCAGGGTCAACGAGAAATTGATAAAATTTAAGGAAATGGCATCCTTCATTTAAGGCGACACGAAATTAAAAACTAACAGGGGTTCGGTACTGCGGGATTCCCCCGCCAGTTATTTTGATATTGTACTTCTGAAATAAAATAATGTCACCAAACTATTAGTAAATACTATAAAGGAATATACTGTATGTGATTTGGTATGTATGACTGTATATACAATGTACACTGCATCTCATGCCTAATAAGAAGTCAAAATTATTCTAAGTCCAGCCTAAACAAGAAAGATTAACCCAGAAAACTTTCTAAGTCCAGCCTAAACATAAAAACCTAACCGGACACCGCCACTTTCCCCTCTCTCTCCCAATACCTCGCCTACTTCGTATACGGCGAGCTAAAAAACTAAAAAGTTTGATGAGCCCAAGCATACTGAGCTATTTATGCCATTTATCACTGGTTACAAACATTTCTCCATATAGGGCATAGAGACTGCTGCCATGAACCAGACACTCCATCTACTGCTGTTCAGTGCAGCATGACCAGCATTACTGTGTTACCATGGTTACGACCTGATTAAATGATTGTCTGTATGATTATTTTGTTTAGTGTGATAATATATACAGTAATGCCCTAGCTGTTCAATACTTTATCAGCAAATTTTATCCATGATGCAGCAGATATATACAATCTGTGAATTTGACCCATGATGCAGCGGAAAGAACATGAACTGTGCAAAGCACTGAGAACCCCTCAGCTTTGGGGGTATTTAATTAGGGTCAAGGCTGAAGAATAAGCAAATGGTGTCAAATTGGGGATGAACTGTAAGTTTAACCTATTCACACAGAACTGACTGAATCTGACCTATTTTTTTAATAGGCTTCTGCTTTATGACCACATGCATGTCTAATGCCATTTTGATGCGCCCAGGCAAAGTCATTCTTTAGATAATTAAATGGTGACATACTTACATAATTTGACATAGTGACCCTCAAAAATGGGTCACTCTCACTGACTTTCGAAAGCTTATGTTCCGTGATGCATGTGTGATTTAACTTTGGTCTACCTAGGCATGACCTAGGTCATACCTTTATTGAAATATAGTTGTAACAAGTCATGGGTGACAAATGAACCAATTTAACCTCAGTAAAAATAGGTCATTCCTCCTGATTTTCTACAGTTTTCTGCTTTAAGACCACATACATGTGTCCAGATAAATTTGGTTGCTCTAGGTTTATTCATTCCAAAGATATGGGGACATCAAGTAATTGTTGAAAAATTGACAAGGTTTGACCCAGTTACTTGGGAAATATGGGTCAACCTTGTTGATTTTCTATGGGCTTCTGCTCATGACCATATGTATGCGAGACATAATTAAGTTTGGTGCTCCTATTCATTCCTTCTCAAGGTATGGTGTTTATGATGACAACACCCCAAGGCCAGTTTGGTCGAGTGGTAAAAGCTGTGACATAATTTTACCCATGGTGCAGCAGGATAGAGGAGAGACAGAGATAGGAGGTCTCTAGCACAGTCATCCAGTCTGGCACAAGCCTTCAACATCTGTGTGGACAGCCTCTCTGTGGCAGCTTTTCCAGTGAGAAGGGATGACAGTTTTGTCCCTCCGCTACCACACATCATGGCTTCATGTACGGACACCAGGTCCCGGTACAACTGACACAACTTGGATTCCAATTTACTCTGTGAAACGATAGATAAGATAAATAAATATAAACACAGCAAGGAAGCAATCAGAGATTGCTCAATTGTATGCCCCCCCCTTCCGCTTTAATCCGACACTGCTCCACCATTGTTCTGTTTTGTATTGGTCTGTGGAGGCCTAATTTGGCTAATTATAAAAATTCTGTTTCAGTCACTTTTTTCGGCATGCCTCGCATAATACATGTACATATTCCACCCGGGGCTTTCGCCAAATTCAACAAGAGCCCAAGGGGCTTCAATATACGCCCGTATATCTGGAATTACATTGGTCCAAATTTCAAGGTTGTTTAATAGCCTTGATTCCAATTGGTAGCTAGCAATCCAGAGAAAGGTCTACGATTTTGTACTTCTGAGAATGTAACTTATATCACATCTTATATTGCATGATAAACTAAAATGGGCTTAACTCTTGGTAACTAGTTGACCTTGAAACAAGAGCCAAGAGCTCAAATATCCCACACTTAAATCGACAAGTCAAACACAAGAAAATAGCAGTTTTCCTGCAAATAGATTTCTTTCAGGCGAGAGAATTTTTCATGAAGGAAGAAGAAAGTGATGAAGTAAACCTTTGTTCTTGAGTTAGTAAACAGGTATGAAGTTCATAAAGGACCCCTCTTCCCGTTAAATTACTAAATGTATGGTTTTTATTTCACAACAGTTTAACTAAAATGTAGCTGTTTCAAACATGGGAGACAACGCCACAGGACAAATGCCATATACATGTAGGGGAGAGAAATCTGAATATTCCAACCTAACACATATAGTCAGCTAAACTTGATTCATTTTTGGGGGACTGTGACCTTGAACTTTGACAAATTGATCTCAAAATGTATGGCTCCTCTTTGCCATGCGAGTAAGGTATACTCAAAAGTTTGGAGGAGGGAGGGAATTTGGCTTAATGTCACACTCAAGTTTGTTTCACTCATATGGTGACAGTCAGTTTGGTTGGCGGAGGAAGTCGGAGTACCCGGAGAGAACCACCGCCCTTCGGCCTCAAAAGTTTGGTATTAATCCATACCTTGAAACTAGAGATATTGCAACAAATGTTAATGGATGAATGGACAGAACGCAACATCGCATTTCACGATCTCGTCTTCGACAGACATACGAAAATGTGAATTTTGATAATTTCTTGATTTTGGGGTCACAGTGACCTTGACCTATGGACACAAAAAAAGTAATTTTTTAAGATTTCTTGATTCTGGGGTTACAGTGACCTTGACTATTGACCGTGTCCCAAATTTTGGTATATGACAAACTGTCTCCCCGTAATTTCTCAATGGATACAAAAAATCATGATTTTTAACAATTTCATGATTTTGGGGTCACAGTGACCTTGACCTACATTTTGGTAGGCGACATCTACTCACACAATTTTTTTTATATTTTTAATGATTTCCTGATTTTTCGGTCACACTGACCTTTGACCTTGATTCGAGGTCACAGTGACCTTGACTATTGACCTGGATCTAAATTTTGATACGTGACAAAACGGCTCCCCGTAATTTCTCAATGGACTCAAAAAATCATGATTTTTAACAATTTCACGATTTTGGGGTCACAGTGACCTTAACCTTTGACCTACATTTTGGTAGGTGACACATCATGTTTCTACCGACACCAAAAAAAATGTTATTTTTAATAATTTCCTGATTTTGGGGTCACAGTGACCTTTGACCTTCGACCTTGACCTAATTTTTGGTATGCGACTTCATTTCCCCCTTTTGAATCCACTCACAAAAAATTAGAAATTTTTAATGACTTCCTGATTTTTCGGTCACATTGACCTTTGACCTCTGACCTCGACCTACACTTGGTATGCAACGCATCGTTCCCCCCTAGGGCATCCACTCAACAAAAATTAGAACTGTTGATAGAAAACTATCAATGATCAATGGTTTCCTGATTTTTAAGCAACATTGACCTTTGACCTCTGACCTCGACCTGAATTTTGGTACGCGACACATCGTCTCCACCTGATGTATCCACTCACAAAAAATTGCAACTGTGGATAGAAAACATTCAGAGATATAGACCGGACACCAACATTTCAGTGATTTCCTGTTTTTCAGGCCAGTGACCTTTGACCTCTGACCTCGACCTTCATTTTTGTACGCGACACATCGTCTCCCCGTAGGGTATCCACTCACCAAAAATTAGAACTGTAAATAGAAAACTGTTCCAGATATAGACCGGATACGGGGGACGCCTGTACCCACATTTGATACCTTAAGTGGTTACAATTGTGCAACAGACGGACGGACGGACACACGGAAATCGCCATCACATAATACGTCCGCCTTTTTGGCGGGCGTATAAAAATGTGACCTGGTTATGAGACCTACATTCCTTGGCAGTATATTGTGGTGAAATTATGAAGCGATCGTGAACTTTGAATTTTGCACCCAATTCACTTTTTTGGGGGCAATTTCATACTTCAGGACCTATGTGGTCTACTTTGGAATGTAGAATAACAATTTTATAGCCATTTTCCCGGTCCAAATCGGGTATGGACTGAGATCCAGCCTGGACAAATAAATATATCCCATTCATTTAGGTTTGATGAACAAAGGGCCATAACTCTTGAAAATATAACCGAAAGCAGAGAAACTTCACGCTGCACAACTATGGGGTACTGACCACATATCATGCAAATTCCATAATTGTCCATACAATATTAACCGAGATCCAGCCCGGACAAGTCCCAATTCACAAAGATTTCAAGAACAAAAGGGCCATAACTCTTGAAATATACGCGAAACGCGGAGAAACTTCACACTGCACAACTACAGGGCACTCACCACATATCCTGCAAATTCCATACTTGTCCATACAATATTAACCGAGATCCAGCCTGGACAAGTCCCAATTCACAAAGACTTGATGAACAAAGGGCCATAACTCTTGAAAATATATGCGAAACGCGAAGAAACTTCACGCTGCACAACTACAGGGCACTGACCACATACCCTGCAAATTTCATAATTGTCCATACAATATTAACCAAGATCCAGCCCGGACAAGTCCCAATTCACGGAGATTTCAGGAACAAAGGGCCATAACTCTTGAAAATATAGGCGAAACGGGGAGAAACTTTACGCTGCACAACTGTGGGGCACTGACCACATATCATGCAAATTTCATACTTGTTCATACAATATTAACCAAGATCCCGCCCGGACAAGTCCCATTCACAGAGATTTCAGAAAAAGGGCCATAACTCTTGAAAATTATACCGGAACTCGGAAAAAACTCTACGCTGCACAACTACGAGGCATTGGCCACACTCCATGCAAGTTTCAATCCTGTCCATCAATTATTAACCGAGATATCGCGCGGACAAGAAATTCGGACGGACAGACGGACGGACGGACAAAGCGATCTAATTAGAGGGGGGGCATAATAAATACAATGTGGAGAAATTCAGATTGTGAGACATATGCATCAGAAATGCAAGATTATGACATCGAATTAAACAGTGGATTTACAGACTGAACCATTTATCTATTTCCATACTCATGCTACCTCTTAGATAATTGTTGAACATTCTATATTTTTACCAAGATTTGATTTTGTCTGTTAAGGTAGAATTTATTTTTATTGTAAATCAATGGACAAAGTTGTTCAGTTATCACCCATGATTGGCTGTCTATTAACCCCTCCTGTAAAATCGGTAATATCCAGTGGGTACTCTCCCCTTAATTGCTCTAAATAGTGTATGGTGTCATAACTTTCCCTCCTAAATGAGTGCCCTCCCTCCCGAGTACTTTTTAGTCATTTTTTATTAATACGAGTGACATATACAGAGGAGCAACTAGCCATAGGAATCGATACAATATACTCAGTTCTGAAACTGTGTAATGGCCAAAGACAAGTGCAGAAGTGATTTGCACTCCCTACATTTGATTTGTACTCCCTATATTTGTGAGATGCACTCCCTGTTTTAAAGAAAAAAGATCCATTTGCATTCCCAGGCATTTCTGGTTAATACTATATTCTGAAATATAAGTTGAAAAATTGAATGAAAAATGAAACTAACTGCCTCGGTATAACCATATTTTGATCACAAATTCACGCTGAGATTACATACTGATAGCAATTTGATAATGAAATGCTCACTTGAATAAGTAAAGAGCAAAAATTGACTTCAAAATATGCCTGCACATCACATCGTCTCCCCCTATATTATGCGCTAACACATACAATTTAGTGATTTGTAATGATTTCCTGATTTTGGGATCACAGTAACTTTTACCTCAAGTTTGGTATATGACATATCTCCACCCAGTGTACACACTCACAAAAAATTGAAACAGTAGATAGAAAGCTGTCACAGATATAGACTGGACAGAAACGGTTTGCAGTTTTCCTGATTTTTAGGCCAGTGACCTTTGACCTCCGAACTTGACCTCAAATTTTATACACTATACACATCGTTTCCACCTAGTGCATCCAAACAAACAAAAATTGCACTGTAGATAAGAAACTTACAGATATAAACCAAGCACAAATGGATGGATGGATGGAAATTATCATCTCATAATACATCCGCATTCTGGGTAGGTGTTTCAAGAGAAACAAGGAAAGTCTCATTAACTGAGAACAAGTCAAGATTTAATATATCATTTGTTTGCATTAGATAGTTAAAGGTGAAATTCAAATTGTTTGGGTAGCTAATAATGGAAATATAACGCCATCTTCTTTGTCTGGTTTGATTTGAAATATTTTGTCGCCCAGTGTCTCAAAAGTTGATATCTCAAACTCAGTGGATTCAGATATGTATATCTGCATCGCTCATCTGCCCCCGGTTCATGGTGTTACCTCAGATCACCTGGCCTGCCTTGAATAATTTTAATGTTCAATCATTGGGTATTATACCATCTTCAGATCTGATCAAGGAAAGATAAGCGATGACAGTTTCCAAATCTGCATTCAGATTGGGCTTGTGGTACAAACTTTTTAACAGCTTCTAGGAGACAAAATACTTCCAAAGAAAACTAGTGAAGTAGCTAGGTCATTATTTCTACAGTTATATAATAGTAATACCAGTCTTACCACTTGCTTCAAATTTATATGCTCCATTTCACCTGCACAGATGTCAAACAGAGTTGTCTCCCCCTGTTTTTGAGGACCGATGAAACTGTTGATGAACAGAAGTGGTTTGGAGAGCGATTCTTTACTTGTATTCTGAAATAATCAAAGCGAAGAACATGATTAAATTTACATCATATGAAACAGAACAAATGAACCAGTCAAATGTCACACACAGCATATTTTCCGAAGGCAGATCCACTGATTTGTAAGAGCTCGATTGAAAACTATTCCATCGCCGTGTTAATATGTAACTAAATGGAGACAGCATAGCATATTCTGGTCATACAACATGCCCAGGTTATGTTCTGATCAGCATGGGTTGGAGTTCCAGTTGGAATCAATGGCATATGCCATTCTCTCTATGCCATTGGATGGCATGGCATGTGCCATCCTTTTTCGCCAACATTTACGGGAATCCATATAAATTCTCGCAATCTGATCCAAATCTATCGATTCTATACAGATTGCTAAAATTTGACAGGAATCTGTTGCATTCCCCTGGATTATTTTGTGGGAGTGCTGACGGGAATCGACGTGACGTGAAAAAACAAGCCTTGGATGAGTTTCAAAGAGTCCCTGAAGAGTTCCTATGCTTCCCAACTCAGCACAGCATGACAGTCTGTTTGGAATGCCCTATGCCAGTTCCTAGCATGCTCCAATTTCTTCAATGATCTTCAACAACATTTCCCAATTTCTGCCACAATCAACACAGTGACGAAGCAGTTTTCAATGACGCTCTTACAAGACATTGATCCAGGCAAGCCGCAACAATTATTCGAAGGTACAAGGAAGGTGGGCAGGCAAGTATGATAAGTTCTGTTGCTTGTTGGTAGGGGATTTATCAGGTGAGCTAGCAAAAAAATTGTATAAAAGCGAGTGAACGAAGTGAAAAGGCTTTTAACAATCTTTTGGTTGGCAAGCCTGATAAATCCTCTCTCAACAAGCACAGAGAATGGTAACTTATTCAGGCCTTCAAGTGGCTCACAGTGAAAATACAGAAGGAAATTTGGAGAAATATAGGAATTTTCTTATTAAAATATAGGAAATAGAGGAGTGTAAGGCAGGTCACTACTACACTGTGAGTTTCAAACTTGGTAGTTTTCTAGTGTTTAATCAAGTTTTTTTCCACTGAATGCAGTCATAGTGGTCATGGTGGTGGTGAATGAGGAGACCCCTTCTGCTGCTTGGTTCAACAAAGAGAGATTTAAATGTTTTCATATTTTTGGGGGGATAAAATTTTCTGCAATGTATTTTCTCATGCCAATTTGACTGCGAGCTTTCATGAAAGTTTTCATGAGAAAAAGGGAAGCATAGGAAATATATAGGCGGTTTTGAGGAAAATAAGTTTCTCTTCACGCTCTTTGTAAAATATCTTGACATTTTACCCAGGCAGCTGTAGTCACATTCTGGCTCCCCATGAGGCATACATCAATGATACCTCTTGCTGATTTAGCACACCGAGTCTCTATTTGGTACATCATTGATGAATATACGTCGCGCTTCTCGAACCTCATGATCATCAATATGACCAATCAAAGGCCACTATCTTTGCTACGATGCAATTATGGGATATAACAATCAGGCGTACAGGGTGCTTGCATGTTTGTGCCAAAAACAGAATTGAAATTTTAGTCACGTGCAACAGACCGCCTAAATGGAGAATGGTGATTGACCACCGCGATATAAATGGGACCTAGAGTCACAAGCCTCATTATATACAATGGCTAGACCCGGAGAGAATTGACAGGGGGAAGCCGATGTGATTGCGACGATGCTGTAGTCATGATAGTATACAGTCATACGTATTCATAACCCTGGCAAATCACTCAACAACGTAAACTGTCGCAATGAAACGAAATCTGTGAAGTACGACATCAACAGCATTGGGACTGCAAAAAATATATCCAACTCGGAATCTAGGCTACACCACTCAGAGTTACCTCTATGTTTTTGTAGAGTTTTATCCTGGCTGATTCAACAGTGGTCACCATTTCCGTGAGGGAGGATCGAGGAATGGGTACTTCGGGACCTTTGATTTCCATGCTAATGTATGACCTGGGGAAATAAATGATGATAGAGTAGTGCATGTACCAATCAGTGATATCTCAGCATGTCACATATTGGCACAAAGTGAAGTTGACATTTCGGCAAATTTTTTAAACATCTGCAATTATTACTGTACAGAATTATATGGAAGGCAGAATTATATGGAAGATTTAACAGAGATATTGTAGTGTTTTAGCAAATTCCTCATCAATCAGACTAACGCATAAGGACATGCTGTGTGAGGTTAAATGATTAATTTATTTATAAAATCTGTAACGAATATAATCATACTTATCTGGGAGTAAAATATGTTCATTACATATAGTTTTAATAGGTCTAAATTATATAATGTAACATGCATATTAGGCATTTTCTAATGCTTTGACTCACTTGGACAATTTTGACTGAATTCGACATCTGGACAACCATTACAAAATTTTACATCTTGATAGCTGTATAGTATGTCTATATGCATGATATGTCAGAAAAAAAGTGAAAATCTTTTATTTTCATCATATTTTGTGTGCCGAAATGTTGTACCCACCACTTTGTGTCGAAAAGTTACATGCTGAAATGTCACTTACCAAAATGTCACAAGCTAAAATTCTGCCATTCTGACATTTTTTAGCGACTTTCCAGAATCTAGTGGATTATAGGTTTTTCAGACAAGTTTGAAGAATCCTTTCACCAGGCTAACAGATTATGGTATTTATACAGGCTCCAACCTAATGACTCATAGTCTTAGAGTACGCAAAATTATAAGTTCCCATAAACATACATGTACATCAATTCAATCTAACCATAATATTGACACATCAACCCTTTCTTCAGACTAGGATACTTTGCAAATGTTGCTAAAGAAACCACAAACACTGTAAAAATAAGATATGAATGCTCACATCATGTATTCTGAATGTGACATATCAAGATCAGGACTCTAATATGTGCCTACACATTTACACAGGCATTGAAAGAGGCACCCCCAACCACCGCCACTTTTTCAAGAGGTGGGGATGGCCACCATTGAAGTCATCATGTTCGCCCCCCAATGTTTGCCATATTTCTATCCCTGCAGATGTACAGTGTTACCTGCAATGGTCGGCGAGCCATGTCAGTGCATTCTCCACCTCCTGTGAAGCTGTCGATCTTGAACTTAATGCATCGGACATCAACAGTAACTGAAAGGAAAGCATGACAGAACAACAACTTATCATCCATCACAGTAACAGAGGCCATTCAAGTACGAAGCAGGGCAAGGTGTGAAGTCTTAGGGCCTTAAAAGTTCATGCTTACCTGTCCTATTCCCAGACAGGTAATTATTGTGACAGGTACATCACGCAAAAGAAACCCTTGAAAAATTGATAATCATCTCAGTTCTATTTGGGGATGAACATAGATGTATCACCACCAACACACTTAATTGTTCTGGCAAACTTGCTCTGAAAAGTTACATATGTAGATTTGAATTTATTTGTGTCATATATCATTTATATGGCTGATGAATTTGCTCTTCACATTTCATGTTTACTCAAAGTCATTGCAATACACTGTCACATCTCGTTAAGGAACATCAATCTTGAAGGATCATATAATCAATTTAACATTTCTTTTTACCTGCCGATGGTTCCTCCCATAATTCATTACAGGAAGTGAACTTTTCCACTATAAAATCAAGTAGTGATCAAATATATTAGAACAGAATGTTGACAAAATTGGTTCAAAATCATGCAGATAATCTTTTACCGGTATTTCTTGGTTATTTTAATGATTTTACAAGGTGATCAAATTTATTAGAACAGCTGGTTGAATTTTGTCCCTAAAATTGGGAGTGATTGGATTTTGATAGGGAGATTGAATTATTAGAGGGATTACCGTAACTGGTTTGTATTTGCGCTGCATTATTGAAGGTGAAATGCAAAGGTTTTAAATTCTCCATTTTACATTTACTATAGGTTGAGTAATGATAGAAATACCAGTATATCTACTTCACTTGGATTAATTTGAATCATCTGGTCTGCTTGAATCTTTCTAAAAGTTGGTACCCCTAGCCCAGCTGAATTCAGATTTGCAAAAATGTCATCGCTTATCTTTCCTTGATTGTGACGTCACGTCAGACCAGCAGCCCAGAGACTGAAGTACATGTATTGACGTCTGACCAGGTGATCTGATGTGATGTCACAAACAACCATGTCAAGCAAGGGCAGATAAGCGATGCGGATTCGATTTCTAAAATCGGCCGGGCTTGAGATACAAACTTTGAGGCACTTTTCAAAAGCTACCAGGAGACAAAATACTTCAAATAAAACCAAAATAAGTCCATGAAGAATATAAAAAGTAAAATACGAAAACCTTTGCATTTCTCCTTTAATAGCCACCGTTATATGCTGTCAAGCTGACCTGTCTCTCAAGTTGTATAACCTGGGATTTTAGGAGATTTACACGTCGTTCATCAAACTTCTCATGACTCGTCTCCTCAACCAGTTGAATGTACAGAGATCTGGTCAAAATAGGAAATACATGTATATACATCTAATATTAGTGCAGAGTACACCTTGACCATGTTTCAAACTGGGATAGATAAAAAGCAAGGCTCTTCTGGAAGGAAATAGTGTCCCTATCTATGAATCTTGAAAATAATACAACTGAGCACACACACCTGCCTGCCTGACAAGTACAATTCTTGCGAAATTTGGTGGATATTCACTTGGTTAATGAATCCACTTAGGAACATGTAAATACCAATAGTATTCACCCTTCAACATACCTCACTTCCTGAAGCTCATTTCTTAGTTTTTTGTTCTCTTCTTTTAAAGCCTGAAATGAATAAAAAGCTTTGATATCTATTTTAAATACATATTATCGATAGGTCAGTTTGAGAGGAAGAGCTAGCTAGCTAGCAAGGCCATTGTCACTTGACATGCTTGATTAATTGTTCAGCATGACCAGCCCTCATCTATATTTTAAGGGCAAATAATTAAAATGAGGGATTTACATTTTTATGAGCAAAATTTACACATTTTCTTGATATTCGTTTTCAATTGGTTTGCAATTTACTAATTAATAATAAATAATTATAACATCTAGCATGTTTATTTAAAATATCAAGGGCATACTAAACAACCAATCAAGTGACAATGGTCTGACTGAGACAATAACAATGAGAGGGTGAAACCAACAACCAAGAGTTGGTGGTGCCAGCATGCATGGTGAAAGGTCACATTGTCTCCTGTATCATGTGTATCATCCGAAAATCTCAGATACTGGTACTTGAGCAATTTTGGGGTGTCAAACTGCGAAATAAGGGACTAACATTCTCAAAAAAATTGTTCTCCTCTGTCTTTGTGCTTTGGACTTTCCCAGCACCTTTCATACTGTAGTCAACTTGTGTACAGGGGTTGAAATGTTCACATGTCCCCCTGCCCCAGACAGGTCATTTTTACAAAAATAAGAAATAATATATACCTGTCAAAATATCCTCAAAATTATACTGATAAAATCACTCCAAATTCTGTGACATTCCACCTCCAGCAAATTGTATTAGGAGATATTCTGGCAATATTGTTGCTTTCAAAAGCTATCTGAGGCTTATTCATTTATATCTTAAATTATATATTTTATTAATTTTATATTTATATTTTCAAACTTTGTTGCAACAATAAGTATATGTTTAATGAACAGAGTTCAATTCATCAAGTTGCTGTGAATTTGTTCAGACATCTGTCATTTCAGCAGCTATGGATGGATGTATTTTTCACAGGGGCTGGTCATTGCTCAATTATTATTTATGATATCACTATTCATATATACCCTCCTGCTAATCTATAATAGACTGGACCTGATCTAGAATTTTAGTTTGAGCACCCATACACGGCGCAGAGTGAAGTAAGTTAAGGAGAAATAGGCCGCGATGCAGGACTGTGAAAGCCCATGGAAGCTCTGAGAGTATTAAATGGTCTAAGTACAGCCTGACAACTTGATATTCAGCAACATTACTTGCATTACTAAATTTTGGTTTCAGCATGTTCAAGGAGGGAATCTGCTGAAAAGAATATGTTTATTTATATGGGCGCCCAAACTCATGGAGCCTAAACCTGTTTTAATGGGCTAACAAATGGCCTGGATCAGGCCCTGATAGACAAGGAAGTTCTTGATGATTGAAAAGCACATTGAGGTAAGAAACTGGGATGGATAAAGCCTTATTGAATCTGTGTTTCCATTTTGGTGGAGGGGTGGGGGGGGCGGTGGTGCAGTAAAACTGTAATCAGGAGTGACTTCCCTGTAGCAGGAGGGTATTTGAATATTAATTCATAATTGTCCAATGGGCCCAAGTCAGCCTTGCTGCCCCATAAGGCCGTCCACACTTGATTCCTTTTTTCCCATTAGCCGAACGCATGTCATTTTGCCTACAGCCATTTTTTCATTATTTTCATTTACTTTCATGCAGTTTTCCCAAATTTAAAGCACTTTCCAAGCACAATTTCTCTCTTTAAACATGTTGAAATCAGTAAAATTAATGTCATTAAATAACTGTTCATCTCTTTGCAGCAACCACACTACATCAAAGCCAACGGTCGCTTGTTATGTTTGAAAACAAATCAGCAATGTTTGTTTTTCGGAATCAATTAATGCTCATGCACATTCACATAGATCTGCAAAATTAAATATCTCAGTATTTAGTATGCTGATAAGGACTGTTTAGCTGATAAGATTCAGGTTTTGTGAAATGATGTCTTGGTACAAGGCTATATATAAACTGAATGACCCGGCAGGGTCGATCGACTGGCAGAAGGGGAGATAACCCTGTTTGGAGGTCGATGTCATTGGTCACTGCTTTTTCTGATGTCAACATGTTATGTATTGCATCATGGGTTATTTTGAAGCAGGAATGTTTACTTGGGCTGACCAATGACAAGCCCCTGTAGAAAATACAGTCTTAGCAAAAACATAAGGCTGATAACAACTGATTCCTTGTTTCTCATCACATTATTTTTGAGAAGTTATGCGGCGAGGTCTTACTTTTCATTATTCATTATTTGAAATATATTCGAGCAGACATCACTCAGCAGTCATGTTTGACAATGTTTAAACAAACGGGTTACCTCTCCGGATGGGATTTTGCACAGGAGCATATTATTTTTATCAGTCTTTTCATTTCCATTGTCAGATTTGATGCGTCTTTGAGATTGTTGAACGAAATGAGGTGGGCTTAAACACTTCACTGATTTCAACATGTTCAAAATGAGAAATTGCATCAAAGTTATAAAACTGCAATAAAATGAAAATAAATGAAAATGATGGAAAAAAAAAATGACATGTGAGCGACTGATGGGAAACAAGGAATCAAGTGTGGATGGCCCAATCAACAGGTTGGGAAAAATACCTTGATCGAGGTATTATACGAATTATGGCAGGCTTGGCGATTAATTTAAACAGTATTTTATTTCCATAGTGTAAACATGATGGAAATGGGGATTGGGGAACAGGCAAAGCCTATATAAACCCCGCCATGCAGGCTTGGCGATTTTATATCATGGTACAGAATAATTACAGGCATCCTGTAAATACGAATTATGGCAGGCTTGGCATTTTATACCATGGTATATATTATTTACAACTATCCTGTAAATACAAATTATGGTAGGTTTGACATTTTATACATGTACCATGGTACAAAATAATTACATGCATCATGTAAATACGAATTATGGCAGGCTTGGCATTTTATACCATGGTACAAAATAATTACATGCATCCTGTAAATACGAAATATGGCAGGCTTGGCATTTTATACCATGGTGTATATATTATTTACAGGCATCCTGTAAATGACTAGCCAAGTTGACATGGTTTCATTCGTTCCTACATGTGTAGGAGTGTAGGAACGAACGAAGCCATGTCAACTTGACTAGTAAATGACGAATTGTGGCAGGGATGGCCAACCATATTACCTCCTCGATCAAGGTGTTTTCCTAGTTCAACAAGCTGAACCCTGCTGACATTTAATTTTGTGATATTGACAATGCAGGGTTCAGCCGTTGAACCGAAATTTCCTATCGCAAAATTTTCGCCCCCAGACCTGTGTAACAGCGGGTGGATTTGCGCTCATAAAAAACAATAATACCTACCGCTTTGTGCTCGTTTTTAATACGTATTTGCCTACTTCCCTGGCCATTTATTTTCTCTGTCCAGCTCCTTTCATTTCCATAAACGGCAAAAGAAAAAAATATTATCGCGGACGATCTTCCAAACACGAAATCTGACAGTGTTCGAAAATGGCGGCAGATTTCGTGTTTGGAAGATCGTCCGCGATAATATTTTTTTCTTTTGCCGTTATGAGTGAGGCTGTATGGCTTGACACCATCGGCTAGGTGTGTATTTTCTGGCGCGATCACCGCTAACCGAATCGGGAGGCGAGCCTGGGCCTCAGAACCCCAGGTTCCAGCGGCTGAACCCTGTTGTCCAATCTACGAGAGTCCAACTGCCTTAGTATGTGTGTCCCAACTAATCTATTGAGAACGTTTTGTTTGATTTTTTGAGAAATATATATTGTTGTGTTCTGAAACTTATGTCACTGGTAAAATGCAATTATTATAGTATTCATTCAAAATATTAGCAAACAACATTCTGTAGAACTATCTGTTTGAAACATTTTCTGTTTTGGGTGTCATTCTCTGGGTTAAATATTGGCGTCAGCCATTGTTGATTTGGACCAGTTCAATACTCGTAGGTTTGATAGGCATTCTTTTCCATTCATGGAATTTTTACAGTTCCACAATGTCACAAAACAACAATAATGCCATGATGTCACAATAAGATGTTACAAAGACAATTTATCAATACTGACCACAGTAGCAACGTCATAGCGTTGACCCTGACGTCACAATAGAAAATGACAACCTCCCACTCCTTTGCACATATGGGAACAGTCCCCCTCAGCCTTGGCGACGTCAAAATTTAACCCAGAGAATGACACCCAAAACAGAAAATGTTTCAAACAGATAGTTCTACTGAGTGCTGTTCGGTAATATTTTGACTGAATACTATAATATTTGCATTGTACTAGTGACGTAAGTTTCAGAACACAACAATATATATTTTTCCAAAAATCGGACAAAACGTTCTCAATAGATTAGTTGGGACACACAATAGTAGGGACTCACAAGGACCAAAATTTAAATTGCAGATAATGGGTAAAAATCTCACCAGTAGGAAGAATGGGTATAGCAGATCATCGTCAAGAAATATTAAATCTCTGGTAGTATTATAAAGTCTTTTTTGTGGGAGCCAAACTTCACCAAGCTGCTACAGCTGATCAATGGTCACTTCCGTTATTTGAACAACTTTGCCACCTGGTGATTGCACCATAGAAACAGGGGATATTACTTTAATTTCTTTTGTCTTTTGTCAGGAGTAATCAGTGTTTCATAGAAATCAGAGCAGCCACGTGGCTTTGTTGTCGTTTATCAAACAATAGATCGGCAGGTCTCGGAAAACCTGATGCAGCAATGCCGCCATTTTGATTTGATCTCCCGACGTCACCCCGGGATACGGCATGCAAGCAACTTCTTCGAGAATTTCCGAGATGAATGGAAATAATGAACTGTTCTACTCTCGTTACTTTATAACATTGTTTTATAAATTGGCCGTTTGTGGGAACGAATTTTGCATTATCTTTTCCAGTATTTACCAATACTATCAAAGTAGTATTGTGTGGTCAAACAGCTTGACTCAGCATTCTGAATTACCGATAGTACAACTCCACAGTTATACTACGGGTTTTGTTGTTTCGCGAGTATTTAGCTGGCCATTGGTGACGTCATTGAGACTGCTAATCAGCCGGTCATTTCAACCAACTCAGGTGAGCTGCGCAGACCAGTTTTGGAGTACCTAACAATAGGTGTTTTCCCTAACCTGATCAAGAAATCTATCCTCAGCTACTGAAATGTAGCTCTCTCTTCGAAGCCGGTTGTGACCCGTCAAGAGATTTACATTTCTGCAACTAATTTCACCAATCCTTTTGCCGTTTCGGCATGATTCTAAGTGATTAATCCTTTTGCCGTTTCGGCATGATTCTAAGTGATCAGCATGTTGTTGAATGTTGTTGTTGTTCACTCATTGTTGACTTGCATCACTTCTTACTTTTATCTCTGGTTCGTCAGTGTTGATCGATCTCTCTGACCTATTATTGGGCAGAGCTCCTGGCATCCGTGAAGAGGCTTTCATTTTCAATGTATCAGTGACTTTGTAACTTAATCCATCATAAAAATATGATAACGATTAGCATTCCAAACACCTGACTCGTGATCAAAGTTTGCCGCCATCATGTCAACAAATCCAGGGAGATAACCCCCGGCGATAATTTTCCACAATTATCTCCCTTGGACCTGTGTTGCTCAATTTTCCTTTTACAAGACTAAAACCGTTCACGGCTCTATTGGAATGGTGAAACAAAC